>JAGKQL010003059.1:0-26711 GCA_018398635.1 Cyprinodon brontotheroides | reverse complement strand
TTGACTTGGACTTGAGCTCTCAAGACTTGAGACTTGACTTGGACTTGCAAAAAATTACTTGTGAACATGTCTGGTTCCTTCTCTTAATTCTTTCATAAATCATCCACAATTTCAAATTCCCTCATGTTAGCAAAGAGACATTTGTCGCAAACGAAATGAAAGGCGGTTTATCAGCAGGCCTGCATTTAACGACTCAGATAACCTTTGACCTCAGCACATCAAGTAAAAACCCAGACAGAGGAGACAGAATAGCCTCACCATCAGATGTCCAGAGATGCAGATAATTTTTTTTTAATGTTTGAACAAGAAGGACATGCAGCCTGAGCTCATAGGGTGCCCTCCACTGCTGTCAAAACACTACAAAGACAACAAACGAAGCTGACTGATGAAAACGGGAAAAAACAAAACAACGCAAAATGATTTTGTGTGTTGAATACATTGAGCCGTATCTCTGCATCTATATCTCTATCACACCATGAACAACAGTCTGTCATGATGGATATTCTGTCTGGTTTGCTGTACGTTCTGTTATAGTGGTGACAAAGAAGAAGAGTCTTGTCCGTGGAGAGAGAATTTTTAAGTGTTTCGCTCTCTGCCTCTTTATCATCCTGACCTGTAATGTATTTAAAACACCTTTAATACATGCATGAAGTCGACATGCTCAGAATTCTCCCAGGCAGTTTGCTTTTCATTCCCCCCTTTGAGGAACGAGAAGATACAAAATTAAATCATAAAAGTAAGTAAGTAATGTGTCATATTAAGGTAGATGATTTTAGTGTATATTTACACAACTATGAAGGTTTATTCACAAAAAATAAACAAAGCTCAATGTATGTTGCAAAATAATTACATGCACTGAAGGTTTAAGAATGATTAAAATAAACACAAAGTATTACAGAAATACTTTTTGAGAAACCTCGGTTGTGCTACGTTAGAGGCATATTGACCTTTTTAGAAAACAAGACCAAAAAAAAAAAAAAGGTTTGTTTACCTTTGGTCGCCAGTTACCCCAGGCTCACACCGACTCCGGTCTTACCGTTGCGGTGCGGTGGGTGCGGCGCCGCAGTGATTCCAAGTCATTAAAAAGACGTAAACCTCTCTCACCGGCTGCTGAGCTGTCCGGCTGCGGTTACCGAGACACTCCGGCGCTGCAGAAAATTCCGCAAGAAAGCTATCCTTGCGGCGTGCCGGAGCCCTCCTCAACAAGCTCTCGCAAATATCCTTATTTGGGCCGTGTTATCGCGTGAAGTTACGTGAACTCAAGTGAACTTCTGTTAAATCTCTGGACCTGTTGCTGGAGCCGCACCGCACCGTAGTCAAAAGGGCGGTGTGAGAGGGGGTGTGCGGGAGTTGCGGTCTCCGTCGGCTCGGTAACCGCACCGGAGCCAGTGTGAGCAAGGGGTTAAAGTCTCTAGAAATTAAAACATAAAATTGGAGTTAGTCATTCTTCTGCAAATATAGATTGCTTAGCTTTAATTTAAACAGAAATAACTTAATATCTTTTTCGTGTAGGCCATGTGACATTATTGAAAATCAACCCTAATTCAGTCACCAAAAGAAGCAAGTGGCAGGTTTTTTTATTGTGGTTGTTTAATTGCGGTGCTGATAGTGCTCCCTTTTTTGTGCTGTATTTTTCTGAACTCTCTCCTGTCACACAGATTGTTAATCTTATCTGGTATTTTGCACCTGGATGACATAGCAGCACTTTGCAGTGAATTAAACTTTAATTAGACCCATACTTGGAACATAAGCAAACCCTGGTGTTTGCTCTGCCCAACGTTCCCTCGTCACCATGCACGAGTGTGGACAGGGTCTGCTGCTGTGATCATAAAGGTCATGCTGGCTGTTTTTGTGGTCTGGCCATGCTGTCATGGGAGGCTTCTGAGTGGCTCTGAGAGGTTAACAGAAGCACAAGGCTATGTGAGAGAAGCAGAACTGCATCGCCTGCTAAAAGACTGCCCACACACTGTGCTTATCTTTGGTAGCCTCTGTTTAACAAAGTTTAGGAAAAAGACAATTTTAAATTAATCAGAAAGTTGTTTATGGATTGTGTATATATTGCAGTGTGTATTGGATGTGGCATCCTTTCTATTTGACATATTTAATTTGGAAACAGAGGCTAACAATGTATCACATAATAAACAGATTTCTCAGACTTAAAAAGAACCACAACAGAGCCTAGAATGCAATCCATGTAATCTAATGGTCTTAAATTAAGCACTATTAAGTAATATTCATTTTGGTTGTTTTGCTTCTAAGGGGTATTTTTGGTAAAAGACTGATCAGTCTGAGTAAACATATTGCAGTGTCAATTTTATCACTGTTCATGGTTGACTCATGTGCATGTAGATTTATTGTGTGTAAGTTCATCTATCTTATTTCTGAACGCTGAAACCCGTCCCATAAATATGAATCTGTCATGATTTTATCTAAGGCTCGGCCCAAAAGCAGAGAAACCAATTCAGAGAGACACAGATGAAAAGTTTAACAGGTTTATTGAAGAGTTTAGGCTCGGTGCGGAGTTGCTCTGAACTCAGCTCGACCTGAACTGGAAGGTGAAGGGAAGACAAACGATTAGTTCAGGCTCAGTGGGAAATTTCATTCGTGGATATGGAAAAGAGGATCTGGTGGTTGACTCACTTTTCCAGAGAAGTTGTAGGATCTTTGAATCCAATCTGTGTGCTGCTTTCCAGTGTTATTCTGATTCGGTGGAGGGCGGAACAGGGTTTACCCAGAACTCGTATGGTTGTTGGTGAACGGAGAAACTGGCTGCCACTCAGATTTCCTGCGGTACTGAAACGCGTCGTAATGGAGATGATTCCCTTGCTCAGAGAGTTAACTCAACGTCCTCTTCAAGGAAGAAGGATCCAAACCTCCTGTTTGAATCTCCAGCTCGGTTCGAGGCTCAGTTGATTCCTTCAGGAAGAGAAGGTCCGGAAAGATCCAGTTTGCAGGAAGACTTCCTGCCGAGAGGCAAAGACAAAAATGAAGTTAAAACTCAGGTAGAACAAGAACTCAGTCTTACTCAGTAAAAACTGAGCTTGGATAGAGTACCCCAAACTGGCAAACACTCTGGCGTCCAGGTAGTGGCAATCAGCAGCTTAAGAGCACTCTGCTAACGAGGCAACCATCATCAGGTGTGTGAGGAGGCGGACCAGAACCAGGCGCCTCCTGCTGGTGGAAGGGAGAACTACACAAAAAAGACAAACACACAGACTGGAGTCCTGACAGAATCTCTGCAAATATGTATTTAGCTGCATATGTGGATAAACCAATATTTTTGTCTTAATCAGGGAACAGTCAGCCTTTTTCAAAGAAAATAAGTCGGAAAAGTGGAAGGAACATGCAACCTCAACTCAGAAATTTCAGCATGCATATTTAATTGGTAACACACAATAGAGAAGGGAAGTACTGGTGGAGAAAAAGCAAAACAGTTGACAGGTGTGTTTTGATGCCACAGCAACGGAACAAAAGAAGTATTGTAAACAAAACCTGCTTCGGAAGGTTAGAGCTCTGCAGTGAAACAAGCTTGAAAAATATATATCCGATGGCATCTTTTTGAATGATTTTATTCCCTCTAAGACAAAAGATGGGTGATTGGAAATTGAATATTGAATTCTATCAGTGCAGTATAACATTTATTAATTTGCAGACAAAATAAATGACATGCCAGTTTTAAAAACAAATGCAATTCTGGCTGTAACCTCTTTGTTATTTATGTTTTTGTAACAATCACTATTTATCAAACTTTCAGTCAAAGTACAGCATTAGAGATGCCTATAGCCTACCGTTTGCTGTTTTCAGTTATTATTTTTTTTGCCATAAAAAAGAAGCTTGTTGGGGAAATTTGCACCAAACTGGCATCTCATCTTATTAAACAATAAGGAACAAAGCAATATAAGTAATACACACTCTAAAAAAAGGAAATATATTTGTGTAATGTAATCATTATCTTTTTTTTCATGTATACCTATTAAGAAAATCTAACATAGGTTTTATAAAACTAAGCTACAAGACTCACCACTGAGGTAAACCAAATAAACATTTACTAAACAATGGAAATAAACATTCTACACATGCTGTACTAGAGAAATAATTGAGTTTCCCTTCTATTAGGACAAACAGTATGATGGTTTAAACTCTGCATATATATAGGTGGCTAAATGTGACATAATTAAAATAAAATACTTAAATGCCAAATAAATACATATATATACACATACAAATTGGCAAAAGAGTAAATGCGATGAAAACTAATTTAAGGGATTATTAAATTATACATGAAAAATGAATGTATCACACCATACCATACCATACCATACATGCCAACTTTATTTATGAAGCACTTTATACACCCGAACAGGACAAGTGCTGTACACAATCATAAAATACAATAAAATTATAAAATAGAAAAACGAGGTGTAAAATACATATTAGTATACAAAAAACCAAACACCAGACTTCATTAGACATTGGTTTTAGGCAAAAGCACTATTTGGTCTTTCATGAGTCATAACCCTATATTGCCAAATGTATCCCTGTTGATACATACAGTTTCTGAAAAGTTTTGCATCTGACACCTTTTAAGTAATTTAATGGTGAAATCCTTTTGCTCAAAATCCTATTGTACACAATTAGATATACCTGATAACAGAGGGCAGACTACATACACAAAAAAATAATCTTGACTTATCACGTAGTATTAAATTAATATCAAAATATATTCTGTTAAAAGGCCAAATACAGAATTCAAACCCAAAAAAAAAGTAATTTTCTTGTTTTGTTTTATTCTTGATCGGGCTTTAAAGGTTTAATTTAGTCCAGAAATAGTTGTTGAAAAATTAGGCTGTGTTTGGTCTGATTTTTTCCCACTTTTAGTCCAGTAAAAGACGCTAAAAACATTGAGGTAAACTGGGTTTGCAACGCTTTTGAAAAGAATCTGAAAATTATGGCTTTTCACTTTATTATTTTCAACTGAATGTAAACATCATTTGACGTAAATCTTGTGGTCTTTTGTTGTTTTAACCAGCTTTTGTTTCCTCGGGTGAGATAAAAATATTTCAGTTTTATTCAACTTTATAAATATTTTTAATATGATAACAATTTTAAGCATTATTATCTGATTGCTTGTTCTTATATGTACTAATTTTTTGCTTTACTCGCTCATGTATGCCCGTTTCTTTTTTCCTTTCTTTATGCATTTCGGGCTTCATACCGTAAAATGAGGGTTCAGGAGGACAGCTTGCGCTTGTGTTGGTTAGACTGCATAGAGTCTACATGCTCCTAATGTATTTAAAACATCTTGCATCTGCGCATGAAGTCCTTTTTATGCTCGAAATTCTTCAGGCAGTTTGCTTTTTCATTTCCCCTTTTGAGGAACAAGAAGATACAAAAGTAAATTATAAAGTAAAGTACATAAGTATTTTCATGTAAATCATATTTTATTTTTTGTTTCCATGGTAATTACTACAGCTCACAGATTTAGCCATAATTTAATGTGTGCTATAAGATTAGTTAACACGACCGAACTGATTAAGGTCCATCTCCCTGAAGAAAATGTAGGGGTGAGAACTTGCATCTGTTGGCAATGAGCGAAAACCTTCACAAACATAGAGCATAAAGCAAACAATAATGTTTAAGTGCTCTTCTTTTCAGTCTACAGAATTAAACTTTTGAGTCTAAAACTGTAATAAAAAACAATGAGAGTGGGTTAATGTCCTTCAGGGAAATTGTAAAGGCAAATCTCTTTACTTCATTTGGACTACTTAGAACTTAAAAAATGCTAATATTTTTTTATCTTGTGTAAGTTTTGGTCTATATCCTGAGGTGCAGGCAGGATGTGTCTAGAGAAAGTTAAAAAAACACAAAACAAAACTATAAATTAGTGAATAGAATTCGCCTGACACACTGTTACTGATATAACGTTAATGTCCATGCGTTTCCTCAAATCTTCCTTACATTTTGATTACCAAATTATGTCCTAAGATCATTTAATGGAATCCTCATGTTTGCCACTTGCTTAATCAATTCAATTCAATTATACTTTATTAATTCCTAAAGGGAAATTCAGTTCTCTCAAATTCAAAGAAGCCCAACAATCAAATCGACAAAAGGTTATTGGTTTCTGATTAAGCAAATGATTTAATAAAACATTATATGGCCAAATATTGTTTTATTCACTTACATGAATTTAGTTGCTCAAATTAGCTAAAAGCTAGTTTGATCACATCCTAAAATCTTCCAAGATAAACCTTAATTGTCAAACATGAAATCCATGGCAATGATGATAACATTGCATCAGCTCATAGATTATGGTTTCAACCATATGGTTTTCCTTCAACTTTGTACATACACTGGCTTGGTTTTTTGGGTTTCATAGTTTTTGGTCGAAAAGGTTTCCACAGAAATATGTTTGACCACAAGCTGAATAGATGTGTTAGTGAACTCTTATAATTTGAATGGAACTGGCTGATGGTTTATTCATATGTGCAGAATCTTCGTCACCTCACTTTCGCCAGGTATTTTTATTTATTTTTATTATGAGATGTGCATGTCATCACACCCACCTGTAGTATGAGGAAAGTTTCTCAATAGAAGTTTGGGGTCAGGGCTTAAAATGTTTTCCTCATTCCTTGGTTCCCAACTGTGAAGAATCAGTTGCACCCTTTGAAGTGGAAACTAATATTGTCTCATAGTTAATTAGTTTATATGATTCTTTTGTCCGTGTATGCTGTTCCTCCTCTGGTGAAAGGTTTTTAACCATTGAGTTGGAAACTCCCAGGTACTCATCATTGTTGTTTTTTTTCTAGTTGTTTTCTAGCCAATTCTAACTTCAACGGCTCGACATACGGTGTGAACCGGCCGTTCAAAAATGGGCTGCGGCTGCGGCGGCGTGGGAAGCGATGGATGACAGATGGAACAACGGTTTCAGGATAAGTGGAAGGCAGGCCCGGCAAGTTCACGCGCGCCGCCACAGTTTGCCGGATGGATGCGGTAGATGCTTGGACTAACGTATGCCTTGTTTCACCATTTAATTTAGAGCTTCACGCCAAAAGCGACATTATTTCAGGGGCCATACGGCGGTGACTCGACAGCCGAAAAGAAGGGGAAATTGGCATTTCTGATTTAGTACAGCTGTTTAATTCGGAAACAGAGGATGATGACATTGATGGGTTTGATTAATACTTTGTAATAAATACACAAATAAAGCACAATCATACTCAGTTTTGCTCCCGCTCTATTTTTCCACCTGAAAACTTAATTCAACAGCAGCCTCTGGCCGGGTCACCTCCTCGCGGTTCATCGCAGCGGCTGGTAGGTGTTTTTATTCAAAATAATCCAAACTGCAGGCACCAGGATAATAAAAGCGAACATTTTCTGCCGGCAGATTTCTGCATTTTGAGTTAATTTAGGCGTTAATAAACTGTTTCAGAGGAGTGATCACAGCGCTCTGTGTCATCAGCGATGTGTCTGTCTCACGGCCAGCTTCCAGGTTTGATTAATACTTTGTAATAAATACATGAATAAAACACAAACATACTAAGTTTTGCTCCCGCTCTATTTTTAAATACGCAGTAGAGGTATTTAAACATAGGACATGCACCTGTATATAAAACCTGCGCCCTATAGTCCGGTGCGCCTTATGTGTGTGTTAAATACAGAAATGGCACACATAACTGAGACTGCGCCTTTTAGTACGGCCCGCCTTATCGTCGTGAAAATACGGTAGCAAGACGAAGAGTAGTGACCTTTTTCAGGGTATTATTGGTGCACAGGTCAGATGAATATGACCTGGCTGTTCAGACACAGGTCGTATTTAAAGAGATCAGATTCGTATCGAATTCAGGACCACAGAGCCAAGTGGCCTGGGTCGCATTGGAAAAAACGGATCTGTGTTGTTCAGACTGCCATGAAAAGATCAGATACAGGTTGCATATGGGCAAAAAAATCGGATTTGGGTCACTTCAGGCTGCCGTGTGAACGTAGCTTTAGTTTTCCTAAATAGGCCTAAGGTCTAATGTCAGTGTTAATGCAGTGGTTAAAACAGCCCTCATTGGTTCTCCTCAGACGGAGTTTTGTTTATCCATTAGGTTTCACATGCACTGCTCTCTCTTTTGGAAACCTTTTGCTGACAAAGCTGGAATAATAAAATTATTTTATTATTATCATCACTGGTACAGCCTCCCTTTTATTTCATTTTCTGCCCAAATTATGCATTTTTTCTTTTTCTGTTGAAAATAAAATGTCAGTGACAGTGGATATCTCAATGCAAGATGGTTCAAGAAGCTTAAAACAATTCCAATTGCCTGTTGAAAGCAGCAATGATTAGAACTGATATTGAAAACTGTTGCATGGAGAATGTGGGATAATGCTTATCTGTGAATTTGGGCTGCAAAAGACTGTCACTGAACCAGTACAGCATCATGCAAAGGTCAGGAGACTAGAGCAGGAGTCATGACAGCTTCTCAAAAATCCCTCTTCCTCTAATGGCCTGCAGTATGTCAAAAGGGCATTCAAAGAAAGAGCTATTCTTCCTTATTCATTATGTATTTCTTGTAGTAAGTGGTTGTTTTGGATTAAAAGGCAAAAAAAAACACAGTCTTATGTGTCAGTATTTGTCTGTCCTTGACAAAGATTATAACAAAATGTCTGTTTCCATTTTCACTATTCCACTCTGAGAAATGATTAAACATTTTCTTGAATAAAACTTTAATAAGGACATAACAATGTATAACTGTCTGCTACAATATAATTTGATACAATTAGCATTTACTCGCGATATCAGTTTATTAGTGTTTAGTTGTTGAATGTCTGAAATTTGAATAAAATCTAAACATTAACGGCAATACTTTCAAAGCAAAGCAAATTATGTTTCTTGTGCCAAAAAACATAGATTAGATAAGATCAATGTAATCAGCTAAATAACTGATTATAAAACAGAGGCTCTGTATTTTTAACTCATTCTAACTGTTAAAAGAGCACAGCACAAGTCCAGAAGATGTTTTCCCCCTCTGGTGACAGGTCGACGTGATACTGTACTAGTCTTATGCAAATGCTTTGGAGAAGAGGAAACACATTATAGTCTGGTGCTGCAATTGTACTTTGCTATAATCTTTATTTTATTGTAACCTAAGGTAAGAAACTTATAGACATTGAATCTATTTTGAACAGCGCATATTTCCTTTTTAACAAAAAGAGAGCCAACTACACATCCATTTTTATTTCCAATGGGCTCTATGCACAGCTCCACTACTTCCTGAATTTAAGGCAGCTCCTTTGTTTTCTGTCTTTCATTACTGGACGAACTGATTAATCCAGGTGTGTCTGGCCAGTTACTTAGGTCATACACACCTGGATTAATCAGTGCATCCAATCATGAAAGACAGGAAACAAAGGAGCTGCATTAAATTCAGGAAGTAGTGGAGCTGTGCATAGAGCCTATTGTTGAAAGCTGGCACACTATTAACTCTCATCTTATTCTATTGCCGATAGCACTCTTCTTAGCCTGATCCTGGATCCTTGCTTCCCCGTACAAAGTGAACCTCTGGTCTCCAACCTTGACCCACTGAGAATTATTTTATTGAATATGGACCAAAAAGTTATTTACCATAGCTTCACAAAAGTAATCAACCAAAGACAACTTCAGAACCGGCCGGTATGTATGTATATATATATATATATATATATATGTATATATATGTATGTATATGTATATATATATATATACATATATATATGTTTTAACTTTATCTTTGCTGGATTTTGTCACATTTTTCTGACCTTTAGACAAGCATAGACTTTATTTGTTCTCTGGCGAATTCCAAATTCAGATCTCTGATGGGTGTTCAGTCAGTTCATTTACACATACAATGACAGATAAAGCTATTCCTTGAGGTTGCAACCACAGATGGAGTTAGTCAGATCCAAATGGGATTTATTTGTGAAATTTGAGCCTTTTCTTTGCCAGTTGGTCTATTAAATCATCCTGATTCTTACTTAAGTAAAGCTTTAGGAAATAACCAAACCACCCCAAATTATGAATTTTTATACTGAACTACTGCCCAGTTTCAAATTAGCTGTATTTTGAAAAGTTATATATTTTTTGTATATTCAATATAACAGACACATAGATGAAGCAGCCCATCCATCCCGTTAGAAGCCATTAAAGAAAACAGCAATCTTTCAGAGTGAGCTCCAGTGGAAGTGATGAACCAAAAAGCAGTGCCCTCTATCCAACCAGTTTAATGAAAACATACTCACTTGCTTTTATACATAGGGTTTTATGATGAACACTCTGCTGCACAGGATTAAATTGGCTGCTTGACCAACATTTAAAAAGTCACAGTAGGGAGAAAAAAAATCTGACTGCTTACTGTGAAAAATGACAAGCTGCTTCAGGACTGATGCCAGCATCTATCCTAATTTTGGACCATGCAGTACAACAGAACCACACTACCATGAAATCTGAGACAATATCTACACAGCCTGAATTACAGTGATTGAGTTGAAGCTATCAGGTATTCTCACCAGAACAGCTGAACCGCATGACTGCAGTATATCACACAAACACAAACCAACCATATGACATTCACCGCACCATTAACAAGCAGGGCTTGGTCAGAGTCAAAACAGCTCAGGGCGGGTGAATGTGATAGGAGTCGCTGCCAACATTTTAAATAAAATATGACAGTGGGGATGACTTTAATTGGAGCAAAAAGCACCTACTGCACAGAGGTCACCTCTAAGACTCCTCAGAACCCACATGCAGTGTGTAAAAGAAATCACTTTACCTGCATTTGAAGACCCACGGCTAGATTTAAAGCAGCATTCAGAAAAAAAGAGAGAAAAACAGACCCAACAACATGAAAATGATACTGAAGTAAAATTGATTAGAGTTAAATATATAAACCACTAGTCCCCCCTGCTTTATAAATTGGTAGATAATGTACACAAAGTGTTTGCTTTAATAAACCAGAACAAACTGGATGTTTCATATCTACTGAAACTGATATTCCTCCACAATAATCCTGGTGCTGAAAAATCTCCCATCACCAGCCTGAATGATTACTACTTGGTGGCTCTCACACGGGTAAGTGCTTTGAGAAACGGTTTCTTCAGCATTTCAAGGACTATTCCTCAACAACTCCAGGGCTCGATATTAACCATCGCCCGGGGCAAGTAGTTTTTATTGTCGGGAGAGTACAAATTGGCACAAGATGGCACAAAAAATATATTTATCACTCAAAATCACCGACATTCAATGAAAACGACCCACAAGCGTTGCCGGCCCCATTTTTGTTGTTTTGTACAAATTCTCGCGTGATTTCAAAAAGCTGCGTGATTTTCCGCCAGATGGCGTGATTTTTGTCCGGGGATTTTTGTCCCGCGCGAATCACACACATTTTTTTCGACTTGGCAGGCTAAAAAACAACAACAAGGCTATTTTACCCTCCACCCATTTCACCCACCACCCAGATAACCCTAGATTAAAAATTAATTGTCAGGGATTAGGAAAATTTGCATAATTGTATGCCATGCACACAGTGTAAATATTTCTATCATATGGCAGTCTTCTAACAGTGATGCAGGTTATACATTAAAAAATGTTCATAAATTTTTTTCTCTTAGACATTGGAGAGGTGCATTTATATGTTATAGAGCTAAACATGTTAAATTGGTGACCTGTTATGTTATTATTATTGTCTTGTTGCTGCTGACGATTCTCTAGAAAAGGCACATTATATTAATAGTATTATCTTGTATAAACATGCATTGACTCTAAAAATAAAGTTATTCATTTGTGACATTGACTTCTATGCTTGTGATTTATGTTAAGTTTTTAAGATTTTTAACATTACAATTTACTTATATTTTTCCAAGCATACAGCGGTTTAAAGTTTAGTTTGAGAATGTGCAGGAAGGATTGAAAAGCATGTTATTTAACGCGGTAATGGAAACTGAGTTCATTATCTGGCGTACATATACACACCAGGAACCTGGAAACTTAAAAATACTGAATTACAAAAAACATTTAAAAACAAACATGTTTCATTGATATATATACAAAAATCAATATTAGGAACTGTATTTATCAAACATTATACAGCAAGTAAAAATTGTTTTGGGCAATGAAATGTGGAAAGTCACTTGCCCAAAGGGCAAGTGGTAAAAATCCTTAACGCTAACCTCTGAACTCCATTGCAATTGCATATGAGGTGAAAAGGATGAACCATCGGAATATTCCTTCAATTTGTACTACAACACTTCAGTGGTTGGAATGGTTTACAGAGATGATGAGGCTTCCTACAGAGAGGAGGTCCTGTCCAAGTTTTGAAAATTGGTGCTCAGGGAACAACTTTGCTCTGAACACCAAGAAAGCCAGAGAGGTCATCATCAGTTTCAGGAAGCACAGCACCAACACAACCCCTTCAAATCAACAGCGAGCATGTGGAAAGCATCAACCCTTTTAGGTATCTCAGCATCCTCATTTCTGACAGCATCTCCTGGTCATAAAACATGACATCCGGCATCGAAAAGGCACAGCAGAAAGCCGCTACACTTCCTGAGAGTCCCAGGAAGCACAACCTTAACTTAGACCCAGACTAACTTCTACCATTAATTCATAAAAAGCTTGCTAATACCAATCATCAGGTATGGCAGCTTCATTGCTGCTCACAGGTAGAGGCTGCAGGAGTTTTCAAGGCAGCACACAGGCATCATCAGTCATCCTCTCTAACAGAGATTTGCATCTTGCCTCAGCAGAGCTTTAGGAAATCACCAAAAGACTGCTCCCACCCCCCTTCCGCTGACCTTTGTCCTCAGGGAAGCATTATAGAACATTAAGATGATTCCAAGTGCAGCTTTTTTCTAATATCTATAACCATTGTGAACTCTGGCACTGATGACACTGAAGTTTTGTGCAAACCTCAAACTATATGCAATATTCTAATCACTAATGAACAAGATCCCCATCCATCCATCCATTTTCTGTCACACTTATTCCGCCAGGTAAGGTGCTGGTGCTTCATCTATACAGCTGTCTACGGCTAGAGGCGGGTAATAATCTCTGGACAAGTTCAGTCTTCTAGGGCACAGGGAGTATCTCAAGTAAGAGAATTGAGCAGCCACCACCCTAACAGTAATGTTTTGGACTGTGGGAAACCCTCGAGTACCCTAAGAAACCTCTTCAGGGAGAAAATGCATGCAGGCTATATCTTTGTCAAGACTTTGTACTTTTACACCAATATCCAAAATATTTACAATGTACATTGTATATATTTCAAATATTTATTATTATTCTTTTCTACTCGCTCTGATATTGGTGGCTTTTAATCTCATTTTACTCTGGATGATGACAATGGATGATTCTTTAAAGGATGTCTAAAAACATGTAAAGGTTAAAAACAGCCTGCCATATAGGATCTAAGCAGTGGGTTGAGTGCAAGAGCAACAATGCCATGGAGCGATATAGTGATAAGTTGCCTCCCTTCCTGCCTTTGGTATTTTCATTTATACATTTTGTAATTGGTACTGTTATAGTACACAACAATACTTTACACTGTTTTTTTGGATATTATATAAAACTTGAACCATTACTCGTAATTTTGCATACTTTTATAGAAAACGCCTGCTATTATAGGGATATATATAATAGGGAAATGGATTAATAAAAAAATTTACCACACAATTTGGTAGATGTGAAATCCACCTTTGCGCCAAAGAGCCAAGGATGGGAAAACAACACTGAAAAGTAAAATTGTAGATTACATTTATAACATAAAATGACACACACAGAAATTTTAACAGCTTCTTCTCATTTAGTCTAAATCCCTTTGAAAGTACCGTGGAACTTTCCAGAGCTCCCCAGTGGGACCTAGGATCACAGTTGGTGGGCCCAGTAGTTCACATTCCGCTGGGCCGTGAGAAATCTTCCGTTCTGATAATAACTAGGGGCAGAATTTGAAATTCACCGCTTTAAATTTGAGGAGATTCTCTGTCGCCCTAAAAAATGTATTTGATTCACCTCTGCAGCCTAACATTTCCTGAGAAAATGGAGGTAAACACACAGAAAACATGAAAAAGTAAACAGATATTTAAGTTACATGCAGTATGTCGTTAGAGAAAAGGCATAAATTTTAACTTTTTCTTGCTGTTACATGTAATTTATTTGTGTAATAGTGCATTGAGAAATCTATCAATATGCCAATTATAAAAAAATATTATTTTTGCAAGCTTCCATCTCTTTTATAATATATATATATGTATATTTTGTGTATATATTAGGGTTGAACGGTTCACAAAATCCATGTTAGGTTCACGGTTTCCTGTGGCCACGGTTTTCGTTCGGGTATAATGCTGATTGTTAGCTTGACATGTTGGTCATGTTGCTGTTAGCATAACAAACGTGTTGCACAATGCTTGCACACTGTTGCACTTTTTATCCACAACTTTTCCGCTGTCATCGTAGGTCACTCTAAATGCAAAGTGGTCCACATACAGCAGACCTATAGTGCTGCTGGCGCTAGTCTCCAACTCCCACTTTTCCCACTCACATACCCACACAATTCTCCACAACAACTGATTTTTCCTGCTCCACCCGGCTACGCTTCTTTCTTTTTCTCTTTGTTTACTACTGGTGGTTGGATTTGTGGCAGTACCGCCACCTTTCTGCTCTGGGAGTGTACAAACTTCGCCTATGAGAAAAGGAGCAGCGCGCCAACCGAACGCAACACTCTCAAGCTAATCCGAACAGGAACAGTCGAAGCGAGCGGTTTGGGCGGTTTCATAAACCGTTCCATCCCTAATATATATATATATATATATATATATATATATATATATATATATCCTTTTGCACCTTCTTTTTTGATTTTGATATTAACCTGATGTAATGAGTAATGTTTCTCCCTCTGAGATCAGTAAATCAAATCAAATGTTTTTATTTAATTGTCAGATGATCCCTAAACTGTTATCATTTCATCAGGGTATAATTTTTTTTCTTTTATTTTTTTGTTTTGGCATCTTAGAGCTCTGCAGCATTAATTTTTGTTCCATGATCTGTTTATTGCATTCAAAATGATTTCCTTTTAATGTCAGGAAAAAATCTTTTCTTTTCATTGATTGTTTTCAAATCTTGCCATTTAGTCTTATTAAAAGCACCACCTTGTCCATTTGAATTCACCTTTGTTAAATAAAAAATCTTAATAATTGGCGCTAAATGGAAATTGGTTACTTCCTAATGTACACTCTATGAACTAACAGTCGAAACAGAATATGATGTGAGATCAAGGAATGACACCTATTTGTATGTCGGATCTATTCGCTGCCCATTGTTAAGGAACCCCAATGATCCTTATCCATTATTACCTTCCATATACTCTACCATTACTGTCTCTCTTTCAGCTTCCACAGAGGCTATTATGTGCATTGAAATAACCTCACCAAACCTCTCTTCTTGTTGATGTTCCTGAATGTATCACCTCCAAAAATATTTTAGGGGTGATAATATTTTGTATATCCAGTCTTATGATGCATATTTCCAATCCGTTCTAGAAGTTCAATATTTCTACACTAATACACTCATAATTTACAGGATATGATTTCGTTCCATAAAAATCTTCTCCCCACTAACTCATCAGGGTCAAGTTGGGGCCGGTTACTCTCTCCCTTCAGTCTATGAGCAAAAGGCCGGTATATCCTGGACAGGTTAAGCCTGTCTGTCACAGGGCAGGATATAATTTCCTTTTTTTATGCCAATCTAGTTTGAATAAGTGCCCCGCCCTCCTCCACTATTATTCTATCTTTCCTGATTGCCATATGTCCAGTAATTTTTAAATCTAACGCTGGATTTATGTAGATGTTTTTTGAACACAAATAAGATGTAGAACTATTTCTAATTCATTCACATATTTCTGAGGTTTTTGTCCATTTGCAGTTAGAGCTCTGGCTCCACTGTAGTATATGGTTCTCTTTTGTGTATCTTTGGCTTTCTCCAGTCCTTAGTTGTTCTTTAGATCCACATGTCTCTTTTTCATTCTTTTTTTTTCAAATCTTTTTTGAGACCTCAGAGTATAAAAACCCTCTCTGTTATTTTTATTCATTACGCTTTTAGCTTTCCTCTGGTCTATACATTATTTCCTGTTAATGTTAAGAAGGGTCTTTTCTTTACACTGCTTGTTTTCAAATCTTGCCATTTAGCTTTTATTAGAGACACATCTTGTCCATCTGAATTCACCTTTGTTAAATAAAATTCTTAAATAATTGTGCTAAATGGAAAATGGTTTACCCCTTATGTCGGTTTATTACACACAGGTGTAACTTTCGAATGACTTGTGGACAGTCCCCACCACATCTTCGCTTTTTTTCCCTTTCTGAGGATTTACTTTAGCCAAAGGTAACAGATGTCAGGTGCAGCTAACTATGTTCTAAGGTATTTTCAGTCTTTTCAATTTTTCCTCTCTCGGGCTGCTCCTGTGTCCTGCCTCTCAGAGAAAAACATAATCAGATCTGTCGCGCAGACATATGATTTGCATTCACTGGCGCATAAAGTAGCATCCACCACATGCTGCACTATGATCTCATCCACAATTACAGCATTTTACTTTAGCATCCTTATGTCACACTTTCCATTTTGTGAGAAAATCCATATCTGGCACACCATGGTTTCCCTTTTTGCACCCTTTTGCTACATGTCCCATTCAACGACTAATAAATCATATTTTTCTAACCCTACATTTTCTTCTTGAACATTTTTCAAATCATAATTATTTCTATTGTATCTTTATCAACTCAATTTTTTGGGATTCATCCTTATTGTTTCAGTTACCCTTCCTGTCTTAATTTCCTGTTTGACATCACCAATTTTCATATCATTAGGTATTCTTGAAATTACTCCTCTTAATCTTGCAGGTGGACTGAGCATGTAAGCTTCAATCCTTTTACCTAAGAGATTTGTCATTTTAAGAAAATCATTCCTGTTGTTCGCTACTGCATGAATTCATATTTTTCTGTTGCTCATTAGCCTGGGTACCTTGGCTCTTCTAATTTTCCCCTCAATCGCTTTTGCTTAGTTTAACTCAGATGGAAATTTCCTCCTTCTTGTTTAAACTCAGCTCAACTTGCCAAACCTCTTCCCCTGTTTTAACTCTCTGCATTTTGCTTTTTAGGACTTGTATATGTTTTTGTCTTTTTAAGGCCTTCTGCCACTCTGGTCTGACTCAATTTCCTCTCTTTTCCGTTTTTACCTCATTTCCTCCTTTTCTTTGAACAGATCTTAAACCCATCTGCTTGGCTCCTTCTTTTTATTTTGCCACCTGGTCTAGAAGCCATAAAGCTACATTCAGAGCACGTTTATGCAGTTTAGACAGGTGTTCAACTCCTACCACCATTTTGATTTACTTTGATATATCTTCCCGTTAAAAGCTAGTTCTATAGCAAGAAGGGTCCAACTTAACTTGGTGCAACTTTTGAGATGATGTTAGCAGCACAAGTGTAGGTGCTTAGCTGTCAATAATCTAAAGAGAGCGGAAGGGGCACTCATTATGTATATACTTGGGGTGTTACTAAGAGTACCTGTTGCTGAAGGCTTACTTTTACCACCCATTTACCTGCTGTTGTTGCCCGTTAAATTTGTGGTTGCCTTTACAAATTATTCAGACAGTTAGGATTTGTACAGGAGTCTGGGAATGTGTAGATAAGGTGATTAGGGTCCAGCTCCCTATTTAACTGTGTCAGCTGGTATATCATCCAGAACCCCATGGCTGTAAACCAAACCCCTAAGCACTAACCCTTAACTACCAAGTGTCACACCCAATGAAGTCACTTTCACAGCTGTAGAATGCTCTTATATTGTATGTTAGGGTATAAACAAGAATGGGGCAGCCTCTCTCCGCCGCGAAAAGGAAAGCAGTCATTTCCATACCAACACAGTGACGCCACAGCTCTATGGCACAGGTTGACATGGCACACATTTCTTTTAAAGATGAATATGCAGTCAAATAAAAACTATTTCAAAAAAAGGGACATTCCCAAACTTTAGATTTTTTTTTCAATGTGACAAAGATGCAGCAAACCAGTGGAATTTTCATTTGAATGCCACGATTCCTCCGCCATTGGTTTTGCCTTTACTCCCACTGTCAAATTCAGTAAGCCTGCACTGATGAAGACTCACTATTAAACGCCTGAATATCCCACTCACATACTCAATAGCTTACCGTGGCAGACCCTCCATGGGAGCACGCAAACAGAGTGGGTAGACCTCAGGGAACTGTTTGGGGGCGGTTTGGGATTCAGCCATAGACATGAGTTCCTACATGAAGCGAAACAGCTTTCTATTTAATTGACCCTTAGTGTTTGGGTTTTGCTTGCTTCAGGAGAGTACAAACAAAGACAGTTAAAACAGTAAAGAGACTTTTTTTATTTATTTACAAGACACTGTAGAAGTGAATGTGAGCAAACTTAGGAACTGTCAAAAGCGGGACAGATGACCCAGTATTCAAGGTGAGACAGCCAGCAGGAAAGTTCAAAAATGTTTATTTAAACATAAAACAGATGGAACATACACATGCTGCTGTGGAACAGTGACTGCAGGTGAGGGGCGATCCCATCTCTGATTCTGTAGTGAGAGAACGTAAAGTAACCATGATCATCTGAACAGAAGATGGTAATTATAGTGAGTCACTTACCTGCTTCTACAGTTCAGTCCAAGGAATAGACAGATCGGTTCCAGGAATCCATCAGAGCGTGAAGGCAAGTTAAGAGTCCCAGCTCAAGCATCCAACTCCGACAGAAACGTGCACCATGGAGGGACAGCTTCAGGGGGGTCCTGTGCGACTGGCTAATATCTAAAGAAACACAAACCATCTAATATGGAGCCTAATTTGGAACTTTAACTGAGGAAACTTATTCCTTTCCCTACATCTACTTCCGACACAGCCAATCAGCTTTAAACCACACCTCCATGAAGCCAATCAGCATCCAAAGATCCTCTTAAAAGGTCTCGATCTGCTCTTGTCTGCTCCTGTGGGCAAATGGCAGATGTGCTTTCTGCGGACTTCATTCAGATGATCCTATCCTCCACCATCTTAGCTAAAGCTTCATCAGAGGTTTCATTCCTCTCAGACTCTAATGTGTTCCCTGTCTCACCTTAAAATGTTCGCAGAAGACCGCCATGTTGAGCCTGGTTCTTCCAGAGGTTTTCTTCCCAACGGGGAGTTTTTCCTCTTTATTGTAAGCTTCATGCTTGCTCATCATGGACGGTTCTCTCCCGCCTCCATCCTCCGTGGTCCCTGAGTGCAGCTCTAGTATCAGCTCACAGCCCACTGGATCTCCCCATAAAGCTCAGCATACCGTCTCACCACAAATTCAGCAGTCTACAGACTGACCAACTTCACCTATCTCCTCACTCCACCACCAGTTTCAGGCCTGGGAGGGGAAACAGCCCCTGTTCTTTACCCCCTGTTCATGCATATCTATCAAAATTAAGCGCCATGTTTCCTGCAGAGGTCTGAGCGCCAAAGACAAAAGTAATTGTATCAATAAATTTCTCTAATTTTTTCTTTTCTCTTTGTTTTTCGTTGAGTTTTCAGATTGAAATGGCACTGATTTGCTCCCATCATTTAATTAGCAGTAACAACATTTTTAAACGCTTTTAAAAAAGTGGATGCAACATTAAAATGTAAATCATGCGGAAAGTGGATCTCTCATTGCACACATTTTTGTAAAATTTTTCATATTTTTGATATAATAACTGAAGACCAAATATGTTTAGACTGATATAAGACTCATAATTGCATTGCAAAAAACAACCCTTTTACGCCTGTTGATCCCCTCAAACCTTGCTTAACATTTTAAGGATTTATCATTATAGTGTTCTAATGGTTTCCATCACTTTACAAAGACATAGCTCATGCCAAAAATAAATAGCAAATAAAAGCCTTAGTAATGCTGCTTGCAATTCTGTTCCAATATATAACCCTGTCTTTCAGTGTCCTATCAACACGTGCTTTCAGGATCCCCTACCTCCACTCTGGTCTTGCAGGAATTTTCTGTTATTGTGTGTGCACTCCACTTTTGTTTGGAGCTGAGGAAGGCAGTCTGAATTAGAAGAGATTTTCAGCTTTCTGGAAGCTTTTGAATATTTTACTCCTTTATTTAGATTTTTTATCTTATTGTAGTGTGTTTTTCCGCTATTTCCTTTGTTCTTCCTTGATAGCAACACCAAACTGGGAGGCAGTGGTGACCCATATATGGTTGTACTAATTGTGGTTTTTTGGTGTACTCTTGTGTGTATTTGTGTTTGGTTTGTGTAATTTTCTTGTCTTTTTATTACAAGTGTTTTGCTTGTTGATAATGGAGTCCTCACTTTCCTCAGTGGATTTCCTTTTGTTTTTCTAACAATTTTTCAGTTTTATCATTAAAATCACATCTTCTGCTAATTGGTGTGAAGTAATCGTGTATCTTTCTCCAAAATTAAAACTATTTCTAATTACTTCCCTTAATCTTATGTCCAGGGAAGTGTTAGTATTAATATCTCTAATCTGATTAAGGATATTTTTAAATAGTTAAGTTATATTTAATACATTTGCCACATAAGACGCTGATTAAATCTGAGAAAAACAGCCTGATCCTGAACATAAAAGTAAAATTTACATTGCTGGGGTGAAAATATGATATCCTTTCCAGTTCTGTGATTATTATTATATGACCACCAAGTTGTGCTCTTGTTCATGTAAGCTTTGATGTATTCACTTTCATTTTCAAAAATAAGAGTAAGATAATCTACCTGATGAAATGCAGAGCACATTTCACATGCAGATACCCCAGCCCCATGAAAAACAAAAAAAAAAAACACCAATTACAAACACAGAGACTGTACCAGCTTTCTACAAATCACTAATGTTTGTGCACACAGCCGGTTAAGAAGAAAACATAACAAAAAACTAAATGGCTTAAGGAAAAATAAGCCACTGCAGAAGATCAGCAATGTTTGTTAACTCATCTCTGTCTAGCAGGAAGGGTATTAGGATGATTAAAAAAGAGAAAGCACCACAACATCAAAGTAAACTTTCTTGCCACCTCATAGCAAAAATCTGACTGTGGGCCTTGTTTCCAGGTCTGACTCAGGTTTCATTAGGGAACAAAGGCGAAATCTTCAGATGAACCAGCAGCTGCCGTATCCATTACGGACACAGGAAAATATTCCAATAGACTGATTAGTTTGGCCCATATAGCCTTGTAATGCCACCTGAGAAAGAATGATTTTAACCTTCTTTTTATTCTACAAAATCTAAACATTAGATACCTTTATGATTCATCAGTTGCATATTGGTTACATTGTATCATTTATAATTTAACTTTGAGAAACGTTGGTACTTCATCTAGCCATTCCACTTCAATGTGTTCTCATATAATCATTGGTGAATTCTTGTTTGGGGTTACTGTAAGAAGAACAGACGGATTCAATTTAGACTGAGGCTCAATCCAAATACATCAATTAGTAGCCTCTAGCGCTCAATCCTTCACCTTTTAATGGGGTCAACATTAAAAATATTAACAAAGGAACTCCAAAATCCTGAGCCAACATTTTAGCATTGATAGTTGAGCATACCTATTCCTACATTTTTCATGACAAGTGCCTTCATTTTCCACATGCAGATTGTGTTATCTGACTAGTTTGCCTTCTAGCCTAAAAAAAAAAAACATGTAGTCCAGTTTGGCTCCTTGCATCATTTCTTTACCAAAAACACAAATAAATCTGGTCTTTTGCGGCTAGACCTGGCATGTCAATCAATCAGAGAAAGTCCTCTCATAGAAAAAAAAAAGACCTCAGGTTTTAAATTGATTTCTGTACTTGAAGCTGTTCTGATATTCTTGCAATTATATATATTATCCATTTCACCTGTGGCTTAAATCCATACCAAGATTAATAAAGCTTTGTTCAGAAGTCAGTTTTCTGTATTTCTGTAATTATAGCAGGGGGTTAGAATTGGTTTCCCTAAGCTTTGTTGCTATGAGGCTGTGCTGGCAGTGAAAAGGCTTGGATATTAATTTGTTATGCTAATTTAGCTGCTGTATTCCCACAGTAAGTCCCAGTGAAGTCAGATGTGGAGTGTCTATGTGTGTGGGTGTGGGTTTGTGTGTACAAACACTGCTGGGGGTAGGTATCCACACTGAACTGTTAGCTTGATGACATTTTCCATTTGCAGAATAACAAAGTGTGCATAAGGCATAAACAATACATTTCTGACTAAAGTGATCGCTATCATCTCATTCTATTCTAGCTGTTAGACAGCTAAGTTTCAATTCGTGTTAAAGTAGCCAGCAACCAAAGTTATTAATGAGTCTCACTTACATGGTAATCATTAATATAAACGGCTGGTATATAAATTGCTCACCTAGACAAATGACTCAGTGAATTCATGATTGTGATGCTGAAGATGTTCTTCATTCACAGTCATGTTTTCCTAATTTTATGAATGACTATTTGAACATGTCAGAATCTTGTTAAGTGTTTTCTTTAGTTCTGAAGAAGAAGCTTCTATAACATAATACTTTGAAATAACCTTTTTAAATTAAAAACTGTATCATCCCTCTTTAATAGAAAGAAAAAAAAAATTGCAGCTTTTCTTTGTGTATGTCTCTCCAGGTTAAATAAGGGTTTCTTTGGTGTAGAGATAAAATTTTTTGTATATTGATGTGTTTTCACCCATAGGCACCAGACTCCTCGTGAGCACAGAAGGGATAAGTGTAACGGAAATAGGATGGATGGATGTTGATGTGTTTAAGAGGGGCACGAAATTGTAAGATCCTGTTTCCCCTTAGCCTCGTGAGACCATCCTGATCTCGCGAGCTTTCAAGATTTCACTCGCTAATCAGTCTGGAGACTCTCCGTTAAAGAAAATTTGGAGCTTGTCACCAAACGAACGTCCAATCAGCGTTGGCTTTGAGGCGGGTTGAGGTGTGACGCAACGAGAAGCGCAACAGTTCAGTCTAAAGAACCTGGCGGCTTCAGCTAATGAAACTAGCGTTAGCATGGCTATCGAGTAAGTTTTATTGGAATTACAGGGTATTTCTTCACTGAAAGAAGAGCAAAACACTGCTCTGGAGGCTTTTCTCAGAGGAAAATATGTTTTTGCTCTTCTCCCGACTGGTTTTGGCAAGAGTAGCCTGGCTTGTGGTTGTGTTTTCGTTGTTGCTCTGTTAGTACGTCATATGCCTCGTTGATCTGATTGGTTTATTTGGCCCGTCTATCACCAACATAGGCCAATCAGCTAACCAGTATTTTCGCCCCTTCCCAAAATTACTTCAACGGAAGGTTTCCAGATGGACATGCGGAGCAAATCCATCTGGCGGAGTCAGGTTAGTTTTCCCTACCAAATACTTTTTGAACAAATCGTGCATGTCAGCTGGCAAAGTTGTCTTTTTTTCTCTCTTTGTGTTTTTACTTATGTATTACCTGTTTGAAATAAATAATTAAAAAATATTGTTGAATCTGAAAGTAAAGCTTCAAAATAAAACCTATTGCATTTTCCCCCAATTTGTCAGGTAATTCTTTGTAAAACACCGATTTGTCATTCAATAAGGTGTTCAACCGTTGTTCTTTCCTTCCTGTTATTACCACAATATTCCTCTGAGACAAACATATCTCAAGGGACTGAACCATGTTTGTTCAGAAAATAAGTTGCACAGCTGCGTATAACTGTTTAAGTACGGCAAAGAAGCTATTTCTTGCATAAATACAGACAGGGTTTAAAAGACGATGCCGAGAGCAATAGGTGTCTTTTGGAGGTGTACATGTGTGAAAATAAGATAAATATATTGGTAGAAGGTTCTGGGTTTGAATCCTACCCCAGAGTCTATATTCATGGAGGCTGTTTATTTTTCTGTGCATGCATGACTTCTTTCTTCCTCCCAAAGTATAGAAACATGTTTTTTGGGTCAGTTTGTCTCTCTTAATTGCTCCCTAGATATTAGTGTGTGTATGCATAATGTTTGTCTCTGTTGCTCTGTAATGTTGACCAGTCCAGGTTGTACACCATCTCTTGTCCATTTATCCATCCACCCACTCATCCTAACCATATGGTGGTGAAATTACACACAAATGCACATGGCACTCTGTTTGGCAGAGTGCCATAAAACCCTCCTGCAGGTGCTTCTGCAACAGCCAAAGCAATGCTTTGAAGCAGATGTTAGCTGCTTACATAGTAATGCTGAATACTAGAGTACATTATTTGCTTTTATTTTGAGCGCAGATTCGTTTTACATTAATTGAAACTGATACAGCACTTGTAATATTACAGCATGCTGTTTTACAGAAATTTAAACCTGATCATGAGAACACTGATAAAAACATAACATTGAATTATTCTTGCAGAGGGTGCTCGCAGCTCGCATATTAAATGTTCCGGTTGCAGTGGAATAATACAACACACATACTGTATACAGTGTTTAATCCATCATTAAAGATTACAAAGCAGTGCTTTTTTCAAAGATTATTCCTCATGATTTTATCATAGCTACAGCCATCAAATGAATTCCTGCAAAGATCTTCAGTTCTTTCTATTTAACAGGAAACAAAAAGGATAAAGATTAAGCAAGTAAAGGATTTCCATTCAATCAGGACTCAAAGTTACTGAAAGTATCAAGAGTGCGCTCACAGTAGATCTTGATGCTAAATTGTTTTTATCTGAACTTATATGTAATTTAAAAAAATTTAATTTTTTGATTCAAAGTTTTACACATTAATGTGTTTTTTTTTTCTTCCTTTTTGTTCTATCGAATTATTACATTTCACAAACAGCTGGGGAAACAAGCCATCTGCAACTGGACATTACTGCCTTGTAAGAAAATTGAAGAGGAAGACCAGAAGTAGTTAAAGGATGATGACACAGCATATTTGGAATGAGGAGTATTTTTTATGTTTAGTTTGCTATGATGAGTGAGATGAGCACTGAATATGGATTTATCTCATGTGTTTACATCCTCCCGACAGTTATGGGATGAACACATGTATATTCATGCAATTTTAATTGTATTTTATTTAATGGAAATACTGCAATTGAGAAAATTTGTATTTTTTGAAATTAGAAGAATATAGACATAGTTTTGCACACATTAGTAATGGAAACACGACTACTGATTTTGATGTCAGAGATAAGTCTCTGTTGGGCATTGGGAGCCCTGGCAATGAACCAAAAATATATAACCATTCACAGACATCCCAAGTTCTACAAACTTATTTCAGGAGAAGCTTATCTAATCCCCCATAACCCCTTCCCACCGAAGACAACCTACCCGCCGACCTTGCTCCATAAGCATATGTACTACTTCATCATTTGTCACCTTCACTAGACATGGTTATACTTAGTATATTCTGCTGTAAAATCAGTCTTATATTTTATAATGACAGGTTTCAGTGCAACCTGCTCCCACATCCGCTTCTCTTGTTGTGTCAGCAATCAAAAGTAAATCTAATCCAAGACATGATGCAAGAATTATTTTATTGCTCTGCACGCCTCGCTTGCATTAAAAAAAAACTTGCATAGTCTAAGATACAATTTATCCCACTCATGGGCATCCGCGTGAACAACCATCGATATCAGGGAGACTCGAACTTCCGCCGAGATTTGGAAGTGCTACAAATCAGGTTTTTACTGGGCTGAAAGAGTTTTAGAATTAGACCATTCAGACTGCAAATGAAAAAGGTTGATTTAGAGGTTCATATTGTCATGGTCTTGGTTCTGTTGTACTTTACTTTGCTCCTTGTTTTCTAGTTTTATTGGTTTAATTCCAGTTTTGTTGTAATTTCTAGATTTTTGTTAGTTCTCATATTTTTCTGTTGCCCTCTTTGTGTGTGTGTTCCTTTCCCCTTGGGTCCCCTCGTTGTCTCCTCTCACACCTGCTCCTTGTCAGCTCGTTAGCCCTTCCTTTGTCTCAATCAGCTATTTATGCTCTCCTGCTGTCACCTTGTTGGTTCCTTGTCTTTGCTGTCCCTCCCATGCTGTTGTCCACCTTCCTCGTTCCCGGCTCGTTTTGGTTTCCAGATATTCCCATAGTTCTGGTTTGCTTTTCATTATTAGTTGATTTTGATTCTGCCTTTGTTGATGTTTTGCCCCATTAAACTCCAAGAAATCTCTCAGCCCTCTGCTCAGCATTTTGTCCCTCCAAAACCTAACAAAACCTTGGACATATTGGCATATTGGTGTTCTTCGAATCAACCAACGCCTTCCAGGCACAGACTGAACGCTTTTCTGCCCCGTCCTAGAAATCTCGCAGGATCGTTTAGTCCTCCCGTCGTCTGCCTGAACTCCTCGGGTCCTCCGCTCTGAGCCTTGACAGTTAATTGACCCCTGAACCAGTTAAAGTGTTAAATTTATCTTAAAATATTATTTCCATAAAAGTGCTCTGAAGCAAAACCACCATAATTTTGATTTATTTTAATTGCTGTCAGTTTGCTACTTCTCTTTGACTAATTAACTTTAAGTCGCATGTTTGGCAGGGTGAAAAGTTCTCTTGTGACTTACTGTGTCCCCTGCACACTTTGTCTGTCACACTTGATCTGTGATTCAGTTAGTCTTATGAGAACAGGAAACTGTAAAAGCTGCAAATATTCTTTTCTATACCAAAGAAGTTTCTGTCTGGTTTAGTGGTCGCTCTTCAAAGGTTTTATATCAAATGAGTAGCATACATATTAATGAAGCAAATAAATAGAT
>JAGKQL010003058.1:12534-23932 GCA_018398635.1 Cyprinodon brontotheroides | reverse complement strand
TTTTTTCTTATTTTTCTTATTTTTGTCTTGTGTTGTGGTGATAATTCTCTCAGGTGTTTATAATCTGCTAAAATGACCTGTATAGCACTTTTGATTTTAGCTTTGGCTGACCGGAAAGCCGTTTTATAAATAAAGTTGAGTTGAGTTGGAGGAAGCCGAGAAGGAAGGAAGGAAGGAAGGAAAGGAAGGGAGGGGGAAGGAAGGAGACATCACGCATCTAGGTTGAGGTGCTTGAGCTTCTGCAGGCTGCTGATTCGCGGGCAGCTCTTCAATCTGGCTACGAAAAGGTTGAGAACTCCAGATTCTTCTCAGCTCTGAGATGTTGGGAGAACAGCTGAAAAAAATGAGATTGAGAAAGACCTTCATGGACCTTCATCCATCAGTAAAACATCAGATGGAGAAAGACCTTCATGGACCTTCATCCATCTAAGGAAACATCATATGGAGAAAGCACCTTCATGGACCTTCTCATCCATCCAAGGAAACATCATATGGGCCCATCTAGTCCATCTAAGGAAACATCATATGGAGAAAGACCTTCATGGACCGGCCCAAGCGAAACATCATATGGAAAAGACCTTCGCGGACCTTCGGCCCATCTAAGGAAAACATCAGATGGGAGAAAGACCTCATGACCTTCATCCATCCAAGGAAACATCATATGGAGAAAGACCTTCATGACCCATCTAAGGAAACATCAGATGGAGAAAGACCTTCATGGACCTTCATCCATCTAAAGGAAACATCATATGGAGAAAAGACCTTCATGGACCTTCATCCATCTAAGGGAAACATCAGATGGAGAAAAGACCTTCATGGACCTTCGGCCCATCTAAGGAAACATCAGATGTAAAGACCTTTCATGGACCTTTCGGCCCATCTAAGGAAAAATCAGATATTTCATGGGACCTTCATCCATCTAAGAAACATCATATGGAGAAAAGACCTTCATGGACCCTCATTCATCTAAGGAAAACATCAGATGGAGAAAGAAAACATCAGATGGAGAAAGACCTTTCATCCATCCAAAACATCATATGGAAAAGACCTCTATGGACCTCATCTAAGGAAACATCAGATGGAGAAAGGTTTCATGGACCTTCGCCCATCTAAGGAAACATCATATGGACCTTCATGGACCTTCGGCCATCTAAGGAAACATCAGATGGAGAAAGGCAGATGGAAACATCAGATGGAGAAAGACCTTCATGGACCTTCGCCCATCTAAGGAAACATCAGATGAGAAAGACCTTCATCTAAGGAAACATCATATGGAGAAAGACCTTCATGGACCTTCGGCCCATCCAAGGAAACATCATATGGAAGGATGGAAATCAAACATCATATGGAGAAAGCAGGACCTTCGGCCCATCTAAGGAGATGGAGAAAAGACCATCTTCATCAGATGGAGAAAAGACCTTCGCGGACCTTCATCCATCTATGGTGAAACATCCATCCATCTAGGAAACATCAGATGGAGAAAGACCTTCATGGACCTTCGCCCATCCAAGGAAACATCATATGGAGAAAGGCCTTCATGGACCTTCGTCCATCTAAGGAAACATCAGATGGAGAAAGACCTTCATGGACCTTCATCCATCTAAGGAAACATCAGATGGAGAAAGACCTTCATGGACCTTCGTCCATCTAAGGAAACATCAGATGGAGAAAGACCTTCATGGACCTTCGTCCATCCAAGGAAACATCAGATGGAGAAAGACCTTCATGGACCTCATCCATCTAAGGAAACATCAGATGGAGAAAGACCTTCATGGACCTTCATCCATCCAAGGAAACATCAGATGGAGAAAGACCTTCATGGACCTTCATCCATCTAAGGAAACATCAGATGGAGAAAGACCTTCATGGACCTTCATCCATCCAAGGAAACATCATATGGAGAAAGGCCTTCATGGACCTTCGTCCATCTAAGGAAACATCAGATGGAGAAAGACCTTCATGGACCTTCGTCCATCCAAGGAAACATCAGATGGAGAAAGACCTTCATGGACCTTCATCCATCTAAGGAAACATCAGATGGAGAAAGACCTTCATGGACCTTCGTCCATCTAAGGAAACATCATATGGAGAAAGACCTTCATGGACCTTCGTCCATCCAAGGAAACATCAGATGGAGAAAGACCTTCATGGACCTTCATCCATCCAAGGAAACATCATATGGAGAAAGGCCTTCATGGACCTTCGTCCATCTAAGGAAACATCAGATGGAGAAAGACCTTCATGGACCTTCGTCCATCTAAGGAAACATCATATGGAGAAAGACCTTCATGGACCTTCGTCCATCTAAGGAAACATCATATGGAGAAAGACCTTCATGGACCTTCGTCCATCTAAGGAAACATCAGATGGAGAAAGACCTTCATGGACCTTCGTCCATCCAAGGAAACATCAGATGGAGAAAGACCTTCATGGACCTTCGTCCATCTAAGGAAACATCAGATGGAGAAAGACCTTCATGGACCTTCGTCCATCCAAGGAAACATCAGATGGAGAAAGACCTTCATGGACCTTCGTCCATCCAAGGAAACACGATGGAGAAAGACCACGGACCTTCGCCCATCTAAGGAAAAAATCATATGGAGAAAGACCTTCATGGACCTTCGTCCATCTAAGGAAACATCAGATGGAGAAAGACCTTCATGGACCTTCATCCATCCAAGGAAACATCATATGGAGAAAGGCCTTCATGGACCTTCGTCCATCTAAGGAAACATCAGATGGAGAAAGACCTTCATGGACCTTCATCCATCCAAGGAAACATCATATGGAGAAAGACCTTCATGGACCTTCGTCCATCTAAGGAAACATCAGATGGAGAAAGACCTTCATGGACCTTCATCCATCCAAGGAAACATCATATGGAGAAAGGCCTTCATGGACCTTCGTCCATCTAAGGAAACATCAGGCTGAAGGTCAGGAGCTTCTTACCTGTCAGCTTGTTGTGGCTGAGGACCAGCTGGGTGATGTGGGACAGCGTGACTGAAATCAGACACAGACAGAGAGACATGAAGAAGAACTCCAACACCTTCAGATTTCAGCAGCAGAAGACCTCCACCCCCATGGACCTCCAGCTTCATTAACAACGTGGACCTCCAGCCTCCATGAAAGTGGTAGACCCCCATCTCCATAGACATAGACTCCCACCTCCATGGACATAGAACCCAAAATCCATGGACATAGACCCCCACCTCCATGAAAGTGGTAGACCCCCACCTCCATAGACATAGACTCCCACCTCCATGGACATAGAAACCCAAAATCCATGGACATAGACCCCCACCTCCGCGAAAGTGGTAGACCCCCACCTCCATAGACATAGAGACCCCTACCTCCATAGACATATGACTCTACCTCCATGGACATAGAACCCAAAATCCATGGACATAGACCCCCACCTCCATAGACATAGACCCCCACCTCCGTGGACATAGAACCCAAAAATCCATGGACATAGACCCCCACCTCCATGGACATAGACCTGTGCCTCCATGGACAAAGACCTCCATGGACATAGACCCTCACCTCCATGGAGATACACCCCCACCTCCATGGACATAGACCACCATGGACAAAGACCCCCACCTCCATGGATATAGACCTCCATGGACATAGACCTCCATGGATATAGACCTCTATGAACATAAAAAGACACCCACCTCCTTGGACCTACAGCCTTCATGAAGATGGTAGACCCCCACCTCCATGGACATAGACCCAGCCTCCATGGACATAGACCTGCATGGACATAGACACCCAGCTCCATGGATATAGACCTCCATGAAGATACACCCCCACCTCCATGGATATAGACTTCCATGGACATAGACCTTCATGGACATAGACCCACACCACCATGGATGTAGATGTCCATGGACATAGACCCCCACTTCCATGTACATAGGAATCCATGGAGATACACCCCCACCTCCATGGATATAGACCTCCATGAAGATACACCCCCACCTCCATGGATATAGACCTCCATGGACATAGACCCTCACCTCCATGTGATATAGACCTACATGGACATAGACCCTCACCTCCATGGGATATAGACCTACATGGACATAGACCCTCACCTCCATGGGATATAGACCTCCATGGACATAGACCCTCACCTCCATGGATATAGACCTCCATGGACATAGACCCTCACCTCCATGGATATAGACCTACATGGACATAGACCCTCACCTCCATGGGATATAGACCTCCATGGACATAGACCCTCACCTCCATGGGATATAGACCTCCATGGACATAGACCCTCACCTCCATGGATATGGACCTCCATGGACATAGACCCTCACCTCCATGGATATAGACCTCCATGGACATAGACCCCCACTTCTTCCATGGTCATAGGCCTCCATGGAGATACACCCCCACCTCCATGGATACAGACCTTCATGGACATAGACCTCCATGGATATAGACCTCTATGGACATAGACCTCCATGGAGATACACCCCCCACCTCCATGGAATATAGACCTCCATGGATATAGACCTCTATGGACATAGACCTCCATGGAGATACACCCCCACCTCCATGGACATAGACCTCCATGGATATAGACCTCTATGGACATAGACCTCCATGGAGATACACCCCCACCTCCATGGACATAGACCTCCATGGATATAGACATCTATGGACATAGACCTCCATGGAGATACACCCCCCACCTCCATGGACATAGACCTCCATGGACATAGACCTCTATGGACATAGACTCCAATCTCCTTGGACCTCCAGCCTACTCATGAACATGGCAGAATCCTCCCACCTCCATGGACATAGACCCAGCCTCCATGGGACATAGACTTCCATTGATATAGACCTCTATGGACATAGACACCCATCTCCTTGGACCTCCAGCCTTCATCAAGGTGGTAGACCCCCACCTCCATGGACATAGACCCAGCCTTCATGGACATAGACCTCCATTGACATAGACCCCCACCTCCATGGACATAGACCTCCATTGACATAGACCCCCACCTCCATGGACATAGACCCAGCCTTCATGGACATAGACCCAGCCTCCATGGACGTAGACCTCCATTGACATAGACCCCTGCCTCCATGGACATAGACCTCCATGGACATAGACACCCGCCTCCATGGATATAGACCCTCATGGACATAGACCTTCATGGACATAGGGGGACCTCCATGGACATAGACAACCACCTCCATGGATACAGACCTCCATGGACATAGGACCTCCTCATGGACATAGACAACCACCTCCATGGATACAGACCTCCATGGACATAGACAACCACCTCCATGGATACAGACCTCCATGGACATAGACCTCCATGGACATAGACAACCACCTCCATGGATACAGACCTCCATGGACATAGACCTCCATGGACATAGACAACCACCTCCATGGATACAGAGACCTCCATGGACATAGACCTCCATGGACATAGACAACCACCTCCATGGATACAGACCTCCATGGACATAGACAACCACCTCCATGGATACAGACCTCCATGGACATAGACCTCCATGGACATAGACAACCACCTCCATGGATACAGACCTCCATGGACATAGACCTCCATGGACATAGACAACCACCTCCATGGATACAGACCTCCATGGACATAGACCTCCATGGACATAGACACCCACCTCCATGGATACAGACCTCCATGGACATAGACCTCCATGGACATAGACACCCACCTCCATGGACCTCCGGCTTCATGAACAACTTGGACCTCAGCCTCCATAGTCCCCCATCTACATAGACCCCCTCCCTGCCCTGAGGAATCACAGATCGTTTATCTTACACAGCCCCGGGATGTCCAGCATGTTAGAAATCCCTCTGTCGCACATTTCCACCTCTGGAAGGTTCTTGTCCCGACTTTCCTCCACGATCTTCTTCAGAGACTTGGACATGGTTCGGGAACTATGGAGCAGAAAGGCACGCGGACGTTAGCGGAGCGACGGAGGATGAGAGGAAGCAGAGAAAAGGAGCCCAGAGGCTGACCGAGGAGGAAAAAACAGGAATAATCTGTTTGGAAGTTTTCTCTGACGTGCACCGCCCACCCGGGAAGTGTTTCCAGAGGAAGGAGCGCCCAGTCCTTATTAGGAAATCTTTCTTCCTCACCGCCGCCCGGCTGCGGACGCAACACGGCACCGGAAGCTTTCATGTGCGTGAACCTGGCCGCCATATTGGAGAGGGGACTCCAGCTTCCGGTTCCGGTAAGTTGTTCCTAATAGTGATGAGATCTAAGTCTGATAGATCTTTGCTTTGAGATGGTGATGGTTCAGCTGTAGATCCAGTCCAAACAGATTCAACCTTCACATTCATCCCATGTAGGATGGATTTAAAGAGTCAATCTTCAGGTTTTATTTCAATAAACACTCATTAATCAGGATCCACTGAGACAAACATGATTATTACTGCTGTCAATGTTTCCATCTTATTCTAAAGCCTGTCCATGTAGGTGGCGCTACTGCGCCTCCAGGCTCCTTATCAGCCTCAAGATCTTTTTTTATTTATTTAACAAAAAAATATTTATTTATATTTTCAAGTAAGAATCTCAACTTTTCATTTTTACAAAAAAAGAAAATAACATTCATATACAGAAGATCAGCTTAACTAGTGCAGGGCAACAGAAATAAACAATCAATCAGGCAGCGTTATGACAACCAATGGAAACATTAAAACTTAAATCAATTAAAAGAGACAAACTCACTTCTGGCATCTTGTTCACTTCAGTATTTTGTCGGCTCAGGAAACCCATCATGTCTCTACATGCTTTCTGTTTATGTCCATATTTGTCGGCTAACAGAGATAAAGACCAATAGAAGATTTTTAGTTTTTAAAACATATAAATGAAGGTTTTAGATTTTTCCATTTACATACATCGATATGATATCTTCCCAAATTCATGACCATATGGACCGTGTCGGATAAATCCTTCACAATGTCATTCTTGTATGTTAATGTTTGATTTATCTCAAAAAGTATTAGATTATCTATTTCATTACTTAACCAAATATGCAGGTTCTGCCAGAAGCGACCTGTGACCCGACACCAATAGAAGAATGTTCAATAGTTTCAGGCATCCTCCTCAAATCCAATTCTGTTCTCAGAGTTTCTGCTGTTGGATAAAAACTATTCATCATTTTAGATTTTTATTTCTTTTTTCCACCTTTGATGGAATTGGAATGTTAAATATTTAAAAAAATGTTTCTATGTTACCTGAAAGATTAATTATTATAATTTTTGTCATTCCAGTGAAACTATGAAAGGTTTTACATTTAAATGCTGTCCCTGTTAAATGATTGTTACATTTTCTATCTCTAATAAGCAATTGCTCATTTTTTTTAGTTCTGGAAAGACTATTTGACTGAGAGAGAGAGAGAGAGGTGCAGCAGAGCAGCAGCTTTTATTCTGCATACTTTGTTCATTTCTGTGTCAAACAGTTAATACCAAATATTTCTCTAAAGGTGTTAAAATGTAGGAAATGTCCACGATCATCCCTTAGATCAGTAACAAAGATCACCTTGTTTTCAAACCAAATTTCAACGTTAAATATTGTTTTCCTGTTTATCGTTATAGTTCTGTTCTTCCCCAGTGGAGCCATGTGGAGTAAATTATGTCAAATAATAAAAGTTTAATATCTGTTTATGAAATTCAGATCATTGGACAGACAGTTTCCTAATTTCATGATCACATTTTAGCACCAAATCCAACTTTCCGACTTTATTAAAAATATATTTTGGGTCATGGAACCAGATAGATTCTTTCTGTGACATAAAAGCTTTTATCCAATGTATTTTTCACCGCTGGGGTCTGCAGAGAGGTTGGGTTCAGGCCCTCCGGTCCGCTAGGTGGCGCTGCTGCGCCCTCAGGCTGGTTATCAGCCTCCAGGTGTCCGCCGCCATGCAGCCTCTCCGGGTGCTGGAGCTCTACAGCGGGATCGGAGGCATGCACTACGCCCTGAAAGGTAAACCCGGAGGACAGGATCTGTTCTCCGCTAAGATGTTTAATCAGCTGCTCGGTCAGACTGCTGCAGGCAGAGACACTTCCGGGGTTTGCTTCCACGTGAAGCGGGTAAACCCCCCCGGTGTGTGAGCTGCAGGTAAACAGCAGAGGGAGAGTGAGATGATGCTTGGTGGATGGAAGAAGAAGAAAGTAGAGAAAACCAAGAAGAATGGAAGAGTTAAAAAAAAGAGGGAAAAGCAGAGAGAGCAGAACGTTTAGAGATTGAACTAACAGATTCTGCAGAGTGGGAGAATATAGAGATAAGAATGAAGCAGAATGATGAAAAAGGGGTCCCTATGATCCCCTCCAGCAGTCTAAGCCTATAGCAGCAGAACTATAGAGATAGATCAGGATAAACCTGAGCTTCTAACTAGAAGCTTTATCAAAAAGGAAAAGTTTTAAGCCTAGCCTTTAAAAAAGTAGACAGGGTGTTCGCCTCACGGACTAAAACTGGTAGTTGGTTCCACAGGAGAGGAGCCTGAGGAGAACTAAAAAAGATCTGCCTCCCGATTCTTACTTTTTAGAAATTCTAGGAACCACTAGTAAACCTGCAGATTGAGAGAGCGAAGTGCTCTGTTAGGAACATAAGGAACAATCAGATCTCTGATATCAGATGGAGCTTGGCCATTTAAGGCTTTATATGTGAGAAGGAGGATTTTAAATTCTATTCTGGATTTAACAGGAAGCCAATGAAGAGAAGCTGTGATAGGAGAGATATGATCTCTCTTTTTCATTTTCATTAAGAACTCTGGCTGCAGCATTTTTTTATTAGCTGAAGGCTTTTAACTACAGTTTGTGGATCTCCTGATAGTAAAGAATTACAATAGTCCAGCCTTGAAGTAACAAATGCATGGACTAGTTTCTCAGCATCACCCCTGACAGGAGATTGCTCATTTTTGGCAATATTCCTCAGATGAAAAGAAGGAAATTCTAGAAACCTCTTTGATCTGGGATTTAAAATGACAGGTCCTGATCAAAAATATCACCAAGATCATTTATTAATGATCAATAACATTTTAGAATAGAAATGATCCCCATCTCAGATCCATAGAGGTCCACCAGAACCCAACCAGGACCAGAGCTGTTTCTGATCACCTGGGGCTTTTTCTTCCACCATACTAGTCTGACCAATCAGAAGACACCTCCAGCTTCTGGCTTTATTTCAGAGGTTGTGGTGCCATGATGATGAAACGCTGCTGACTGAATACTGACACCTGCTGGACATTTAAAGACACTACAGGCAGCTGATTGGACAGACTGAACTGAATTGATCTGATGACCTAGAACAATGATTTCATTGAAGTTAATGGAGGTTTTATTGTATTATTTTTAATATATGTTTAAACTGAAAATATCTTTGATATTTCTAGATGCAGCCAATACAAAATATAAACATATATCATAATCCAGGAGTCTTCAATGTTTTCCAGGCCACCTGATGGTGAGATGGAAGCGAGGACCCCCTAATTATATATATAGTATTAGATAGTGTTCTATCAAACTGGTCCTATAGTCACTCTATTACAGATGGAGTAATGTAACTAAAGTAATTCCTCCCTGGGATTATTAAAGTATTTCTGATTCCTGGTTGATGGGACAGGTGTTGTGGGTAAAGCGATTGTCCAGCTTGAGAAGAGCTCCTGTGTGTCTCTTGAATGTGTGCATTGATGACTGAAAGACATCTTCTACCTCCATTTATCTGTTTAATACTGCAGTCTGTTGGATTCATAATTGGTGTGGATTTAAAGACATTTATATTAGTTGGAAATATTACGGTGGGGAATATAAAAAAAAGTCTAAACAACCGAAACGTTCACGGTGCAGTACCTCTGAGGCCCCTCTAGGGGTCGCTGACCCCCTGCCATAAGGTGACCATTTAGGGGAAAATATGAATGAGATGCTTGTGGACTAAGATTTTAAATCATAATTTTAACACAATAAATGCAATACAGTAAATAAACTGAGTCAATTTCAAATGAACTTTAATTCAGATTGAAGTTAGCATCTGGTGGTTTGCATGTGGCTAACAAGACCATCAGCAAGAGCATAGGTTAGCGTGTGGATAGCAGTACCATCAGCAGGACTAGCGGTTAGCGTGTGGCTAGCAGGACCACCAGCAGGAACAGCAGTTAGCGTGTTTCTAGCAGGACATTCATCTGGAACAGCAGTTAGCGTGTTTCTAGCAGGACATTCATCTGGAACAGCAGTTAGCGTGTGGCTAGCAGGACCACCAGCAGGAACAGCAGTTAGCGTGTTTCTAAATAAACTGAGTCAATTTCAAATGAACTTTAATTCAGATTGAAGTTAGCATCTGGTGGTTTGCATGTGGCTAACAAGACCATCAGCAAGAGCATAGGTTAGCGTGTGGATAGCAGTACCATCAGCAGGACTAGCGGTTAGCGTGTGGCTAGCAGGACCACCAGCAGGAACAGCAGTTAGCGTGTTTCTAGCAGGACATTCATCTGGAACAGCAGTTAGCGTGTGGCTAGTAGGACCACCAGCAGGAACAGCAGTTAGCGTGTGGCTAGTAGGACCACCAGCAGGAACAGCAGTTAGCGTGTGGCTAGCAGGACCACCAGCAGGAACAGCAGTTAGCGTGTGGCTAGCAGGACCACCAGCAGGAACAGCAGTTAGCGTGTGGCTAGCAGGACCACCAGCAGGAACAGCAGTTAGCGTGTTTCTAGCAGGACATTCATCTGGAACAGCAGTTAGCGTGTGGCTAGCAGGACCACCAGCAGGAACAGCAGTTAGCGTGTTTCTAGCAGGACATTCATCTGGAACAGCAGTTAGCGTGTGGCTAGCAGGACCATCAGCAGGAACAGCGGATTAGCATGGGGCGTAGCTTAGGACCATCAGCAGGAACAGCTTGATTAGCGTGTGACTAGCTGGACCATCAGCAGGAACAGTGGCTGGCGTGTGGCTACCCAGAAAGGACTATCAGCAGGAATAGCTGTTAGCATGTGGCCAGCAAGGACCATCAGCTTAGGAATCAACTGTTAAGCGTGTATTCGTATAGCAGGACCATCAGCAGGAACAGTGGTTACCTTACACTGGCTAGCAGGACCCTCAGCAGGATCAGTGGTTAGCGTGTGTATAGCATGGCCATCAACAGCGACAGTGGTTAGCAAGTGGCTAACAAGACCATCAGCAAGAACAGCGAACAGCGGTTATCTGGAACGCACTTAGCATGGCTAGCAGGACCATCAGCAGGAACAGTGGTTAGCGTGTGGCTAGCAAGACCATGTAGGAATAGCGGTTAGCGTGTGGCTAGCAGGACCATCAGCAGGAACAGCTGTTAGCGTGTGTATAGCATGGCCATCAACAGCGACAGTGGTTAGCAAGTGGCTAACAAGA
>JAGKQL010003057.1:0-16483 GCA_018398635.1 Cyprinodon brontotheroides | reverse complement strand
GGGGACTACCAACTGAAATTCTTCAATTAACTCAAACAATTTAATTGCATTTAAATTCTGCATCTTTCTCAGACATCTTTTGAAAAGGGAAAGTTCATTTTTGACAGCAGAGATTGAGAGGGAGCATTTTTGCATAGCTTATACATTTATGGATATAATAATACTCTTTGTTACTATTAGAATACGATTTTTAAAATTCCAATTTTTCTTTTTCTTTAATGGATGCAAACCAAATTGAATGTTTTTGCCAGGAAATAAAATCTTCTAAATTTATTGTTTTAGTTTTTTGGGAATATATACAAAACTATGCTCTTGGTATTCTAGATACCCATCTGTTTTACTTATAATTTAATTTGACAAACCGGGCTCTACATTCTTTTTCTGTTTGGTGCGATTGCAATAGCTGGTCTTGATCTGGACGGACCGGGAAGGAGCAAAAAATAGCCTTAGCTCCTCAGATTTTGACGCGTGAAGGACCTGAGAAGACGACGGGCGTGCACGCAGCTTGAGGATGTGAACAGCCTCATTGATTTTATGCTGACACAGTATCGCAAGTTCGCTATGCAGATAGTAGGATGGACATTTTATTAGAAATAAATCATACACTTATTCTAATAACCGACGAAGGCTGGCTGAATATTTGGAAGACCCAAACTACAACATCCTCTTCCAGAATCTGGAGAGAACATTGTTGGAAGAATATAATCAGATTTTATATAACACCCAAAATTACTAGTAAATTCAAATCTAGAGCTCAGCCATGCTGGAGAGATTGTGGAGAATTTAATGTTAATCACGCGCATATGTTCTGGCTTTGTCCTAAAATTACTCAGTTCTGGAACGAAATACACAGTAAGATTGTAACAATACTGGGCTACCCAATACCCAAGTCCGGTCTGGTATTATACCTTGGTCTTTTGGACAATATCATATTTAATAATGATTGTTATTTGTTAAAAATTCTGTTGGTGGCAGCTAAAAAGGTGATAACCAGGAGGTGGTGCAAATCTGAACCTCCTACCACAAAGGAGTGGATACAGACTGTGATTTCACTATTTGAGATGGAGCTTCTAACACATAGGCTGAGGACGCAGGAGCAGCAAATGCTTAGACAAATGGGGAAAATGGACAAACTCTCACATCAACGAAAGGCGTACCGACCCTCCACTTGGAAGTCGGATGGTCCCCAGCGTGTTTTGAGTTACTAAAAATATGAGTCTCCCCTGTTTTTGCTTCCTCGATTGTTCTTGTGGTACTTTTGGTTCATTATAGTTTCTATGCGTATTGTTTTTAATAACGACGAAAAATAAAAATGAAGTTGCAAAAAAAAAAAAAAAAAAGAAATAAAATTCAAAGCGACCCTCGTTCAGAATACCTAAAACATGGGGCTGATAGGTTATGATTTGTGTGGGTTCCAGCACATATTGGGGTGGAAGGAAACTCGAGAGGGCAGATAAAATGGCAAAAAAAGGGCAATTAAACATTCTATTAGTTTTATAGTTAAAATAAGTAAATCAGAAGGAAAGAGTATTATTAAAGACCAACTTATGGAAATTTGGCAAAAGTTGTGGATGAAGATGCCGTAAAGATGTTTTATAAAAAATCAGAAGATGGTAGGAGAAAGAAGAAAATGGAAGAAGAAAATAGAAAGGATGAAAGAGTGATAACAAGGTTAAGATTTGGTCATACAGGACTTAATTATACACTTTTTAAAAAAATACAAAAACATAAAACGGGCAAATGTGATTTCTGTGATAAATACAGAAACCATAGAACATGTTATATTAGAATGTCATAAATATGAAAAGAGAGAAGATATATGAGAAGAGAGTTTGAAGACATTAAGGAGAAGGTTAATTTATTAGATATACTGAGGAAAAATTTAGGGAGTAAACACATATTAAATAATTATTCGATTTCTAAAGAAAACCTAAATTATTCCATAGAATTTAATTATAGTAAGTGTGTTTGTGAGTGAAGGAATGATATACAAAAGCTGTGCAAAATATGTTTATATTTTTTAAGTGTGAATGTGTGAATGTATGCTTAGAAGAAGTTAGGTAGAATGTATCAGGATCAACATTTAAACCATTAAAACCACACCATACCAGTAAGTGGGCGCAATGCTACTAACAGTTTGTTGCCAACCGCCATAAAACTCGACAAGAAGAAGAAGAAGACAGACAAGTATCAAGACGCGAGCGGGGCGGAGCGCTGACGGAGTATGTGGAATCTGGGGGTAAAGGAGGACAAATACATCGCCCGGCTGGGTGCAGCGCCGACTGACAGTGCAATGAAAACCGACTGTCCGCCCTAAAGTCGACATCTGGCCACCCTATCTGCAGTCGAGCAACTTTGGTAGGATATATGTCTAACTCGGTGAAGAGAAGACGGTGCACAACGCCACGCTTAGCGGTAAATATATGTTCGATTACTGGTAGCTATAAGCAAAGCAGCCTAGCTTAGCTAGGCAAGCTAAAGACAACCTAGCCTAGCTAGGTAAGCTGCGCCAGCATAGCCTAAAGCTTTACTAAAGTGTGTGGTTTTTGTGATTCAGGAAGTGCATTATGCCGCCTTTAACAACTCGGAGACTAATTGCAGGCTTATGAACCGCAGGGGTAAGGTTTGCCAGCCGTTTCTCATTCTGCGTGCGCGACATGGATACGGGATGGATAACACCCGGCAGCTTTTCGTAATTTTTTTTTCACAGATTACAGTCGCCTCACAAATAATGAAGTGTGACCTCCTGGAGTCGGTTCGGATTTGCACGGCGTTGTGATGTGCGACGGAAGACAGTGTAAGTGACTTGTTTGGCCGTTTTCTCCTTCCTTGTTACACGCAGACCTATGCTTGATTTTTTTTAGATTTTTGGCGATCCTCATACCACCTCCCATTTAATCAATTGTTTTCCAGCCGCCTGTAAGACGCACATGGGATCGCGTATGCAGGGAGCTTCTCTTCAGATACACGCCGCTGCTAGTTGTAGCACGCCATACGCTGCTTGCCAGGCTATCTGCTCGAGTCGGGCCAGAAGAAAGAGGGTAAGACTTTATCGGGTGACCAGCTTTCAGGTGCATGGATAGATGTGTTGTGTCCATATGCAGCGCGCTGATTCATGTTTTTTTTTTTTTTCAGCTGCTGAAGGCGAAGCAGAGTGTGCTGGCAGATGAGTCCGTGGAACTCTGGTGCCGGGGCCACCGCTGCACTTCATGTCCGGAACGTAAGAAGAAGGCGCGCCGCCGGCGGTGTACTGGATCGATTGCCATCGCAGGTCGATCTCCACTGAACTGTGTTGCTGCAGTCCCGTTGGGGAAGTTTATGTCGGCGTACAAAGGCTACGCACAGTGGCTCGCACATCGACCCGCTCTGGAGCTGCTCTTGCTACCCAACCCCGAGGAAGCAAACGGATCGTTCACGAGTTGTAATTTTAGAAACGCATGTGTTTGAATGTTATATATAGTTGTGTGTGTTTTAATAAAGCTCTTCTTTTGCATAAAACAGCTCCCTAAGTAAATCTTCTATTTCCTGTATATAAATCTCACATTCATGTCCTTTATGGTAGCATAATAATTGTGTAGTGGTGTAGGATAACATATTTCAGCATATGTCGAATAAATATATGAATATATATATATATATATATATGAATGAATATATATATATGTAAATATATATATGATTTACAGAACATTTACAATAAGTGTTCGGATAAAACTAGTCAGGTAGGTCTCAGATCTCAACCACATAAAGCGACTTTTGCGCATACTTTAGCTGAGCCTGTAAATAGCACTTAAAACCAATACCTTCAATGTGTATTTATACTGTAGAGGCCTTAGACGTACGAGCAGTGAGTGCATCGGATGCCAATTATCACATGCTACCTTATCTCAAAATGTTGGCCATGTAGTCATAGCCAGAGCAAATACTGAGTATAATTACATAAGCCACCCCTAGCTTTAGCCGCTACGTTCAGCTATTCAGGGAAGGCTTATGCAATAGCCTTAGGAATGACTTTTGCTGTCTATTGCGACAGACCTTCATTGCTTAACTATGAACGCCGGATTACCTCAGGAGCAGTATTAAAATTGTCTCATGGACAAATGGACCGGCACCCAGCGGCTACATCACCATGTGCACTGCAAAGCTTTTAATTCAGTAGTGTAAAGCCAGTCAATTTCATGCAGGAAGAGGGGTTTAAGGAGAACAGTAGATCTCAGGCAATCTGATGTTTTGCCTGGGCTTGAATGTCTAGGGAAGGCTGTAAAGCCTCGTGATATCGAGAGCGTGATTTGTCATGTAGGTTTCTGTCCAGTACCTGAACTAGGCCCTTAAATTTCAACCTGGCCTGCATTTACTATGGACATTTCGGCAAAGCCAGTACATAAATGTTGTAAATAGCACAATACTTCATACTGTTAGAAGAGTGTAAAGTGTAATGCGCATTATAGTTGAGGTTTTCAGGATCTTGTGATTAGCTGGGGAAAGAAACCCTATATCATCACTGTGGCACTTTTTCAACCAGATGAAGCTTGCTTCACACTGATTTGTGAAGTCATCATCCCTCGCATATTGCAGCAGAGATCTCCTGATGTATGCAGAGATCCTTCGCTGCCAAATCCTGGGGTGCAGTCATGCTGAATTCCGTTTTGTTACTTGAGAGCAATTTATTTTAGTGAAGCGCCGCACCATGGCGCAGGAATGAGAAACAGCTGGCATTTCACGCAACGCATCTAAGTTTTTTTAACGCAGAGATCACCGTGGTTTGGTTTGTATCAATTGCATGTTGCGTGTAGCAGTCCCCGCTCAGTGGGAGAGCGACGTAGCTTCTGTTTCCCCCGTACCGGTACAGGCTTCGTAGAGCGACCTCCTTCAAGGGAAAAGACGCACATACACTGGGTGACGCTAGTGCTCTTCTGCTCCTCCCACCAACCCTACAAACAATGTAGTCGAGTGTCATGGTAAATCAGCAGCAACCTAAGATGCAAGTCACAATGATAAAATGTGAAATGGACGTAGTACCTTTAATTCGCCTAAAGTGCAACAGGTCGGCATCGCCGCTTAATGATGATCGTTAGATTACCTCAGGAGCAGATATTAAAAAGCCTGCAATGGACAAATACCGGCACCCGGACGGCTACATGGACCATGTGCACTGCAAGCAGCTTTTAATTCAGTAGTGTAAAGCCAAATGGCACCAATGCAGACTAAGGGGTGATAGAAGAACGTTAGTATACCCCTGTCAGGCAATCTGATGAAAGCCTGAAGGACTGTTGGACAGTCTACCAAAATGATGCATGAAAGTTCGGTAGAGGGGGCGTGATTTGTTCATAAGGTTTCTGTTCAGTACCTGGACTAGGCCCTTAAATTTCAGTGAAAGGAATGTACTATTAGACATAAGCAGTACACATAAATGTTGTAAATAGCACAATGTCTTGTATACTGTTAGCAAGAGTTGTAAAGTTAATAGCATTATAGTTGCAGGTTTATCCAGATCTTGTGATTCCGCTGGTCGCCGAAAGAAACCCTATATGCATCACTGCTGGCACTTACAGCAGACCTATGAAGCTGCTGCTGGCGGCACTGATTTGTGAATGTCTCTTGTATCCCCTGTATTTTTATCTCCTGATGCATTGAATGGTGCTCAATCTTCAGTTTATTCTGATATTCCCTGTTAAGCTGATGTGGCTTCTTCTTCTTGTTGTCTACTGGTGGTCGGCGTTATCGCGATAACGCGAGGCCATTTTAGGACGGCTATAGCATTTTTTTAATGTGAACGCATTAAACGTTTATGTGGTTTTGGCGGAGGCCACTTTCCTGCTAATATCCGCCAGCAGCTCGCGGAAGCGGGGCTATTTTCCGTTCCAGTCCTATGCATTTCTCATAGGCTTCGAGCGACCTCCTGCAGGGAAAAGACTGCTCATACACTGGTGACGCTAGTGCCTTTTCTTTAAGTCCCCACCACCAATCCTTCAAGCTGAGTGTCTGTCTGGTAGACCAGTAGCAACCTGAAATACGCTGAGAACAATCCGATTACTGAGGTTTTCATGGTTGCTGTGAATTGCAGCACTCTTGCCGTCTAACTGTATGCAACAGGTCGGTATCGCGTGCTTAATATGATTTTTAGATTACCTCAGGAGCAGTATTAAAAATACTCATGGACAAATACCGGCACCCAAGGCTACATCACCATGTGCACTTTCACACTTTCTAATTCATTAGTGTTCAAGCTGAGTTCCACATGAATAAGTGGTGCAAGAAGAACAGTATTGTCAGGAAATCCATGCCAAAACTGGGCTTGACCACTACTAAAAGATTCTAAATTCGGTAGAGTGAGCGTGATTTGTCATAAGGATGCTGCCCAGTACCAGGACATCTGCCCTTAAATTTGTTGGTGAAAGACATGTATGGATTGACATATTCACCCACATTAATGTGGAAAATAGTGGAATACTCTGTCCTGTTAGATGGACCTAAAGTTATCTGAATGGAGGCAGTCTGAGAAGCCTTTCAGATCTTGTGATGAGCTTGGGAAAGAAATCACATATCATTCCAGAGTCTGTTCAGCACTGTTATTGAGTAACCTATGAAGCTTGCTTCACACTTCTGTTGTAAATGTCTTTAAACTACATGTATTTTTATCTTGTGATGCATTGAATGGTTATTCAATCTTCAGTTTATCTGAATTACCGGTGTTTAAATGAGATGATGTATAAATTTTAGTGCTGTCAAAAATTATCAGCGTTAATCGCACGTTAACGCGAGGCCATTTTAACGGCGATAATTTTTTTAATGTGAGATTAACGCTATGTGGTTTTATGGTACAATTTTCCAAGTACATCCCGCTGCAGTGCTCTTGAGGCGGGCGGTATTTTCCCCCAGTCTATGCATTTCTCATAGGCTTCAGGCGAGACTCCTCAAGGGAAAAAAGACGGCTCATACACTGGGTGACGCTGGTGCCTTTTCTTTTAAGCCCCACCACCAACAAACAAGTTGAGTGTCTGGTAACTAGTAGCAACCTGAAATACGCTGAGAAAAAACAGATTACTGGTGTGAAATGGAATCTGCGTAGCAGCACTCTTGCCCGTCTGGCCAATACGCCAACAGGTCGGTATCGAGTGTATCGTGTGTGTGTGTGTGTGTGTGGAGTGGGTGTGTCTGTGTGTGGGTGGGTGGGTGCATGTGTGTGTTCTCATTTTTGTTAAGAGACTGAAAAGTAACTTTCTAGAGCATAGACTACCTCACGATCTAGTGATGTCGGTCTATTGATTTTGATGTATTGATTAGAAAATTGTTCATTATTATCTTGAAGTTAATTAACATCTAATGTTGTTAACTTTACTAAATTTCATAGCAGTAGGGTAAAATGCTTGTCTTTGTTCAAAAGACTGTATTAACTGTAAAGACTGTCTTTTACATCAGCCTGTTTTTCAGGGCCTTTTTTTTGGCTACATATTTGTTATTTTTTTGCTACATGCCTCCCCATCTTCTTGCCATATGTTTCTATGGCATCAATCAGTATCTGTGACCTGTTTTTCATTTTAAAAAAGAACATTGGCACAAACCTAACCTGTATGTATTTTTTGTATGTCATCGAGAGTATTTAAATGATTTTCAATCAGGAAAAAAATGTCCGCGATTAAAATGCGATTAATGGCGAGTTAACTCCGAGCATTGATGCGATTAATCGCGATTAAAAAATTTAATCGATTGACAGCACTAGTATAAATATACCAACATCTTCAGACATATGTCTATTATGTATATTATATAGGCTTATTTTGTGAGTCTCACCTGGGATGGCTCCTCCCATCCCCTCTCGCATTTAGAAATTGGGGGTTCTGGGTTGTTGATTGTGTGTGTGTGTGTGCGCTGCCTGTCCTCCGGAGGGGGGATTGACTTTCCCGGGCACCCCCTTTGGTACTCTCGGTTTTTATTACACTTGAGAACAATATGCAACAACACAACATTTGAGCGGGCCCGGAGCCTGAGGCCTGCAGGAAGAGCGACCCGCCTGACCCTGAGCCTGGGACTGAGCCTGGGTGGCCTGCCAGGGCTGTCATTTCATGGGGAGTGGATGGAGGGGCAAATGGGGTATTGAGGGGGAGGTAGTGGCCAGGTGAATTATGTAGCGGGGGCATCTGGTTGGTTGGTCTGTGTGGGACATATGGGCTTTTTCCCGGGGGAGCTTTTACTGAAGGTCGTCTGGTACGGGTGGCCGGTCCTGAAGCAGGAACTAGATGGGTTGGCGGTGACACGCCCCATCCCAATTGGCAGGTTCCCTCCCGTAATGTCGGGACTGGCCACCAGCACTGCCTGGGCCTCAGTCCTGGGATTATTGGATGTGAGTGAATGTGTGTCCATTAGTTATGTGTGAATGTGTGGCCAACTTTATATTGGCCAGTCGGAAAAGGGTATTAATAATAGCTGCTAACGTTGGTAATGCTAAATATGCATCCTCTTAAAAAAGAAAAAAGCGGTACGAAAAGGGCCCTAACTTCTATTTTCACCTAACATTGATTAACATAAAATTAAGATAAATTTCAGACAGACTATAGTAGTAACATACCAGATAATGACTCCTTCCATCGAGTAATGGATGAATCTTTTTTTACAGTATAGTCTATATCTGTATATCTGTAATGTCTGTAATTCAATAGTCTATATCAAAGTATATCTTTACTATTCTAATTTGTGACTGTCCAAATATGTTGACATGCATACAGATGGCTTTATAAATGTGTCATGCTTCACAGTTTGGCTCATTCCTAACCAGGTTTTGCTGAGCACATAAGGAAAAAAATAAAGTAGAAGTTTTAATTGAGAGAAAAATCAAATGAATAGTTTAGCAATTTTATGAAAGCCTGTTTGAAGAACAAATCTAGCAGTTCAGGGCCACATCTTCATTCAACCGCAGTGGTGTGTTTCATGTGAGGAGCAGGAAGGGAGGGGTTTGGGAAGCAGAGCAAGAGAAATGTTAAAGCAAGGGAAAATTAGATGAAACCTTTTGTACCCGTTTCCCCCGCTGAATTCTTTGATGGGTTCTCTGTTGCATAATGATATGCAAATATGACAAAATATGAAAGTGGTTCTGAGTGGGGGAGAAATCTTTCTACGGCACCACAGGCAGACTTTTGAAAAACCTTTCAAGCTGAATGAATTTGCCTCTTTAAAAATCCTCCTTCAGCCATGTCTTCCTCTTACTGTCTACCTGCTTCCTTCAACGTCATTTTCACCCAATTTGAGCTCTTTTCATCAGTCCTACTCTGTAATACTTCGGTGAACCTTCTTCCATTCGTCCCCAAGGGCATCTAGAAGTCATTTTCCCAGAGAACCTGCACTTTTCAGAGCTCTTAAGTTAAAATTACCTTAAGATGCACTGCTAATGAAGTATTTAGTATTATTAAGCACAAACTAAGTTAGAAAAAGTCTTAAAGGGGACAAATTCTGATCACTGGAGGTCATCCTAATGCAACTTCTTTATCCAGTAGGAAGCTTATCAAATGTTAAAGCAATAAACATGAATAAACAAATAAACATACATAAAAGATACATTTAAGATTTGCATTGATTCCTTGTTGTCAACTGATTCTTCAGACTTTTCATTTGTGAGAATACCAGAAAACCACAATCAGAAATGTTTAATATGCAACTGTAAATCACAAATCAACAGTACGGATCATTTCACTGGAACCATTCACAAATTTACAAGTATGAATTTACAACCAGGGCTGCAAGTGCCACAGTTTGCACCTTTGTTGCCTTGCAGCAAAAAAGGTCCTGGCTTTGATTCCTGGCCTTGGTGATTTCTGCATTGAGTGTCCATGTTCTTCTTGTGCTTGTGAAGGTTCTCTCCTGGTACACTGGCTTCCTCCCACAATCCAAAAACTTAAATGTTAGGTTAATTGGTATCTCTGAACTTGCTTAGGCGTGTGTTCATGGTGGTATGTCTCTCTGCTGCCCTGCGACAGAGTGACGACCTTTCCAGGGTGTACCCCGCCGTACGCCACAGCATAACCTCCATTTCTCCAGGGGCCATACACCGCTGAAGATATGCACTAACCCCAACAAGACTCTGAGGACAGATCTTCAGAGTTTTTGATAAATTTAATCTGAAAATGTAACTGAAAAAAATAATAAAAAATGAAATAACTTGAAAAAATAGATTCTAAGAAAACAGTAATGTTACTCTTAATACCCATTTTTGATTAAGAAGTTTCTTAAAACTCCCTGATTTTTTTTCAAAATTCAATGTAAATGATTATTTAATTCTGAGGTATTGAAGCAGAAATATCTAAGAGGTGCCACACATCGGCTCTCAGTTCTGCTCTACATGTAATTTGAATTGGGCAACAGAATGGCCAGATACCTGCCTTTACCTTCACAATCAGTTATTTTTTTTCATTTTTATTTTATAGTCTTTAAACATACAAATATATATATATATATATATATATATATATATATATATATATATATATATATATATATATATATATATATATATATATACTACTACTGGCATTTATATATATACACACACATTTAAAAGAGCATACAATGTATTTTCTGTTTTTTTTTTTAGATTATGTCTTTTGCAGTGGACATGCACCTACAATGACAATTTCGACCCTTCCATGCATTCCAAGTGGGAGAACTTACAAAAGCAGGAAGTTTAAATACTTATTTTCCTCACTGTATATAAATCAACACTACCACTTCCTGTTTAGCTGAGTGATGCACCGCTCTCAGATATGAAGCAAAAGTAACGACATTGAGTGCATTTTCAGACCCCGCTAGGAATTTTGAATTTCTTTTTTTTTTCAAAGAAGGAACTGGCAACAAATGTAGTGACTTTTTCTGTGTTATAAGACTTTGAAAACAATAGTTGAATTAGTTTCTGTTCTTCAGCCATTAGTGAGAGCTGCTAAAATCCCAATCCACGAGTAGTTAGAGCAGAGAGGAGGTCAACCTTGATCTGACAATGAGTCACCATGTGCAAAACATTCGTTGTTCCCCTGTAGAATACAAAGTGGGATGCTAATTTTATGTTTATATATTTATATATATATATATATATATATATATATATATATATATATATATTTTTTTTTTTTTTTTTTTTTAAACTAAAGGTAATAATAGAGATGCCTCACTTACATGTGATTCATACACAGCCTTGCCTACAAACTCACCACATCCACTGTGTGTCTCTTCTGTCTTAAACTCCAATTTTATAACATGACAAAAAGGGATGTGGAAAAATATTGATTTGGAGATATATTTCAATTTTTACACACAATATAATATCAATCTTTCAGCTCCTAAAAAAAAAGGAAACAAAATAATTCCGATAGGTGGCACCGTGGAGCAGTTTTACGGTGTGCCACAGCATAATTTCTGTAATAGTGGTGGTCACAGGCTTTTAAAACAAATACATTTGATATACACGTCTTGCTTTTTTATCTTTGCATATAATTTTAATATTAGCAGAGTAGGATATAATATATCAATATCCTGTTAATATCGACTGTGGTCCAAGAAGTATCGTGATGCATTTTGTATCGCAGCACCCATGCCAAGGCTCACCCCTAATAACAAGATTGATTTATGCAGTTTAGGTTCAGGTAAAGTGTGAATAAATACTTTAACTATTTTATAGGTATTTTTGGATGTAAATATATTTTGCGTGTTTTTTAAGTGTTTTTAATCGCTTTCTGTCTCCCCAGTGTTAATATCCATCTCTCGCCTACGACCTCGAGTGGAGCATGACCAAATATGCAAATCAGGGATGAGGTCACCTAGCAACATTTAGGACAACTTGTTTCGACTGTCCTTAATGAAGAGTCTGAAGTAGAGAGAAAAAAGACAAAAGACAAGTACCTAAGGGAAGTAAATAGAATGCATTTGTAGTTCAGCCCTGTGGTGACTCAGTATGAAGGATTTCTGTAAGGTCAACAAGACAATGCAAGTGGCTGTGACTGCTTCTCCAGAAGTAGTGAATTTATTATTGAGTCCTGTCAATGATGTGATTAGCTGGGCTTCCTGGATACAAACTTGATTGAATAGACTCGGTAGCGTTTCTTAAAATGACGTGTTTTAAACTGCTGAATTATAAATGAACTGATTCTATTTGAGTTTAATCGTTGAAAGCTCTTTGCCATCATCTTGCAAACATAAAGTCATTTAGATTTGCATGTAGTTTTGGATATATTGGACCACTCTTCACAGAAAAATTGGGAGATTTTATTTTAACTGGTTCATTTTCAGGGCAGGTTTACACACCAATGATCTGTTTTTTCTTAGTATATATATATATACACCCTGTTATTTTGATGTATGGTGAAATAATGATCCAATAGTTAATATTACTCATATACTAAGAGTTCAATGTAATAAGGCTGTTTTCTCTAGCCTCTGGAAATACAATTCACCTTCAGACATTATACAACAGGCAGTCTATGCAGCTTATTTGACATGATGCAACTCAAATCCAGTGTGATGAAATGTGCGTGAATTAAAAGAACAAAGGAATGAACACTTACCGCATGGAGCGGATTGCCTTGATCGATCGGCACCTTAAAGTCAGCCTGGAGCTCATCAAAAGCTGTTATCTGAGGAAGAGGGAGGGAAAAAAGGGGTGAGTGATCTAATCGGGGAGGAGTTGGGGCAGAGAAGAAGCATTCTTGGAGAGAAAGTATATCATTACTGCCATCGGGCTAGCCTGAGGATTAATTCACCAAGCTGGACTCCGCATTGTGTTTCTTCATATAGAACCAAGCTAATAAATAGAACTTATTGACACTTATAGTATCGGACAACAGTAAGTAAACTCCTAATATCATTGCAAGTATTTCACTGTATGTTATATTGGGAAAACATTGAAGATATGAGACACTGAGGAGAGTCGTAGTACAGCTTGTATAAAGGTGTGCATCTTCCGTCCACTTAAAATAACTGACAACTTTGGTATTGAAAAAGGGTGTGATTTGTCTAGAAGGGAAACCTAATATAGAGTAAGGGGAGCTCTAATGTTTGTTAAACCTTGCATGTCTATTCAAACCCGAGCGCTTTTTTTAAATACCACACTGCTCTTTTACATTTTAAACATAAAACAAAATTGCACTGTTGACATTTCCGTCAAGTAGCTATGATGACGCCGCCATGGTTCAGGTTGAGTAATTCAAGCAGACTTCAGCAAACAGCAGCAGGTATACATATCTGAATGCACAACCAAACAGTGAAAGTTGTGTGTCATACATGCGCAAACTTTGTTTTAAAAAAATTTTAATATAAAAAATATAACTGCAGATGTCACAGAAGGACAGTGATTCCCTACATGTTTATAAATGCTAGCGTGCATTCATAAAACTGATAAATTATGAAGAGTTTAGTTTGTTGCCTTCAGAGTCAGCAATTTACTTAGGAAGACGTATATACTTGGATATAACTAGGAGACTTACATGGCGGGGAGTGGATTTTCTTCACTCCTGTCCAGTCCCTACTCCCACAGAAAATCCTGTCCCGTCCCACTCCTGGTGAAATTACTCCCATCCCGCCCCATTCAGAATATGTGTGTGTAGCTCCAGCTCCGCACTCCCACTTCTCTTGTTTTTTGCCAGGGTAAAAAAACTTAAGCGGCAGCACTGTTGTAGTTTTGGTGCGTGTAGTTTTTTACTTCGCATTATAGATTAGGCTTCAAGAGGAAAAAACTACAAAACATGGCGCCAGTACTGGAATTTTTTTCCTTTCTATTTTATTTTATTTTTGGCATCGCATCCTAGTTTTTAGTTACTTATTGGTTTGCTCCCGCCTCCCGCTTCTGCTCTCGTTAACAAGTTTAATCCTGTACCGTCCCAATCCCGATCACGGATGATTATTACTAATACTGACTCCCCATCCCACTGGAATCCAACCAGAGATCGTGAATCCCTGTGGGATTCCCCAAAAAAATGTCAGTCCCTAGATATAACCAAACTCATATAGGTGAGAAAAAACAATGTAAAAAACAAACAAAAAAAGCGGTGTTCCCCTTTAACGGTCCCTGGCAGAAGACCGCCATGTTGAGCCTGGTTCTGCCAGATGTTTGCTTTCAATGAGGAGTTTTTCCTCCACTGTCGCTTCATGCTTTTGCTCATCAGGGACAGCTTCTCTCCACCTGAGTAATCAAACTGGACTTCCATCTTCCAGGTCCTAAGTGAAGCTCTAGTATCAGCTCCCTCACACAGTCCACTGGATCTCTCCATAAAGCTCAGCACACCGTCTCACTAACCAGCAGTCTACAGACTGACCAACTTCATCTATCTCCACTCCTCCACCAGTTTCAGGCCTGGGGGGAACCAGCCCTGTTCTTCACTCCTGTTCATGCATATCCATCAAAATTCAGCGCCATGTTCTCGCCGAGGTCTGAGCACCAAAGACAAAGTACTTGTATCAATAAATTTCTTCTAATATGTCTTTTCTCTTCATGTGAGTTTTCTGCAGATTGAAACGTATTCATCATCCCAACCAGCGCTCTGTTTTCTGCTGATCATTTTGCATTCATTACATCTTGAAAGATTTTACATTCCTTCACATTAAAAATACAAATCTTTGTGATTTGGAGACACATATATATGCCCATCTTGTGGTGTGTCTTAGTTATTAATTTTCGTCTTCGGGACTAACAATATTAGTTTTAGTAACATCTTAGTCATTAGGATATGTTATAGTTCTAGTCTCTTTTAGTCTACTAAAACTTAAAAAGGTTTTATACTAGTTTTAGTCAGTTTTATGTTGCAAAAAAAAGTTTAAATCTTTACAATATCGAATAACAACCAGATTATTGACCAGAGGGACAGTTCTATCCCAGTTCATCACTGCTGTTGGGCAGGAAACTTTGATCTATAGAATTCAAACAAACGTTTATATAAATTAATGCCCTACTTTATACAACATAGTCTCACAAAAAATGTGAAAATAGCAGATCTAACACATCATATTGGTTAAAATAGCAGACAGGCAAGCTAACAAAATGTACAATAAAGGAATGGTTTTAAACATACAAAGGTTTCCATCCCAAAGCAAACACTTCCTGATCTACTATGAAGTATGCATTACACACAGATCAATTAAATCTTCATTGCTCCACAAAAAAAATCAATCAGTATGCAATGCAATATTTGCTTTGGATAATACAATTATAATAGAAATTAAAGAAGGTTTAGCATCAACTCTTGTGAGTTGGAAGAAATAAAATCTTGATAGTTAGGATTTTTTTGACGCTTGGCAGAGGATGATCAGCCACATATAGTTTATTGAGTAGCGAGAAAAGGAAGAGTCATACTGCTCAGACCGAACCATCGGTATGGAGAATAAACGCAGACTCTGAGCTAAGCACGCAAAAAGACACATTTCTGCACAAGCAGAGCTGGAAGAGCAAAGTTTGTCAGAGTTGATTGCGCAGTACCAGACCATTCCGGATTACTTTCATCCCTTACAGCTGCTGCCATGACCCATCTGTGCTCATGGCAGATGGAAGGTGGGCGGTGTGACCAAACAGGCCGTAGCAGCATGGCTGATACTGCTTAGCTTGTCTAACAGTTTACATGATGATGCATTTAAACGTCTGACCGACAACCCGCTAACATTTTTACGTTTAACGTTTCTCATCGATGAGAACTCACACCCATGAGTCGTCATGTTTTTGTCATCAAAGATCCATGTTTAGCTCTTCAGTTTTCATTATCATCATGAAAAAAGGAGCATCAACGAAATAATTTCATTGTCAACATTGACGAAAACAACAGTGGACACTAAGCCAGACATAGTTGCAGTAAATTTCCTAAAAAATCGAAATTAACCAGCTTATGCTAACCTGGCTAGTATCAGAAAAAGAAAAGCAAAACAGAAACACAAGAAAAAAGAGGGGCTAATGAATAACAAAAAAGGACATTTAAGCCCACTGATAACAAGTTTTGACTCCTGAACATAAAACTAAAATTCTGTTCCTGCAAGCACTATTTCCGTACCTGCAGCTAAAGGCTGTAGCACCTGTGTGAGTAGCTTTTTGCGACAAAGTCACTTTGAGCCTCATGGCTACATCTTTGCTGAATTTGTCCCTTTTGTAGGTGGGCAGCCATGTCTTGGCAAGTTTGCAGTTTAACAAAATCATGGCTTTGAATTTGACAATCCTAACCTGTAAAATGCGCAATCAGGTAGAGATTCTTTTAAAAACACAAGAACTAATGATCATTATCAGAACTGGATAATACGAACAGTAACCAAGCATTTGGAGCCTTAAAAAATAAAACTATAGCACAGGTGAAGATAGTTGAATCCTTCCACTCAATACTATTGTGGTCATGGATCCAGTCTCAACTGAGCAGCAACAGAGAAACTATGCAACAGATTCATTGTGTCCCATTACTTTCCTCAAAGGTGATTGTAATGTAGAATCCGATGTTCAAGCCTGACTAAAGGAGCCTCAGGAGAAGATTGTTTGTGT
>JAGKQL010003056.1:0-26806 GCA_018398635.1 Cyprinodon brontotheroides | reverse complement strand
CTGTGTGAGATAAATCTGTGGAGTTGGGCTTGATAGCTAGCTAGCTAGCTCTCTAGCTAGCTCTGAAATGACTCCTGCGCCGGCACTTGGGGGGGGGGGTCACGAGTCTGTGAACGCGCAGGGGGGAGGGGTGGGGAGAGCTCAGAGCTGACGGTTGATGGGCGTGCCAGAAACCAATAGAAGTAGGGATGATAGTTACTTCTATTGGTTAGCGTTTTCCTCTGACTACGCCCTCTACACTGGACTAAAAGATTTCGTTTTTTTTCCAAACATTCTATCTCAGTTGGCGCAATGGGCTCGTGAGGAGGTTTTCAATCAGTATGGTAAAAACATGCTCCAGAAAACATCACATACCCCACCTTTAAATGTGCAGTAGGAGATTTTGCATTAACGGTTCCAGCAAGCTATATTTTTGAACATACACAACCATGCCTCTCCCTTTAGACCACCCCCTCGAAACCACACCGTCAAAACACATGAACACGCATGCTGTCTGTAGCTGATCTTGGAGCTGGCATGGAGACAGGCAGCACTGATGATGCAGAGCGCTATGATCACTCCTTTGAAACAGTTTATTTACGGCTAAATTAACTTCAAATGCCAAAATCTGCTGGAAAAACATGTTGGCTTTTATTATCCTGGTGCCTGCAGTTTGGATAACGGAAAAAAAGTCTTCTAGCCACGCGGCAAACCGTGAGTAGGCGACCAGGCCAGAGGCTGCTGTTGAATGGGATTCCTATAGTGAAAGAGCTCCGCCAGTGTACAGGGGTCTGAGCGGCTCCAACAAACAATATTTGAAGGCAGGATGGTAATCTGGATGAACTGACTGCATTGATGATGTTTTCAGGTGGACTTTATCACTTCAAAATAGATTCAAACTACTTTTTACCCGCTGATCACAGCAAATATAGGTGCCATTGTTACAGGCAAAGAAAGGATAGGTGCACATCAGACCAGCTTTTTCCACCGCGCAGCCAGAGCAGCAGAGATCCTTCAGCCCCGTGTCAGAACTAAACTTGTACAAGCATCAAAAATGAAGCAGCACACGCTGCTCTTGCTGCTTTAGATGTGATAGGGTGACCAGACATCCTCTTTTTCCTGGACATAACCAATTTTTCATACCTAATGGAACCAATCATGTACAACGGACCGTCTTTTGTAATTGGTTGGGGATTTTCATTGATTTCTCACTGTAACGGGGACCATTTATTTTAGTTTCACTTCCAGACCTTCTATTTCACTGCTTGCTAAGCTGCTATGGGGAGATCTTTAAGCCACATGGTAAAAAATGCATCAAAAAATATCTTCTACTGCACCTTTATAGGAGGATGGATGGATGGAGGTAAATACTAGAGGATTCACTTTAGATTGGGGAGGAGATGCAGCTTCCACTAAAAAAAAAAACAAAACAGTCAGAGCTACAGTAGTACGCTTGAGACCTTTGCATGTTTATGTGTTAGAACGGTCTAGTCAAAGTCCAGACCTATATCCAGTTAAGTATCTCTGAATTAAAGAATTTCTGTTAATTGTTAAACTCTAGTAATTAATCCTAAGCTGATTTGTAAATTAGATCAGAGTTTTTGTTTGCTATATGTACAGAGCTGTTGGAGGCGTAGCATATGAATTAAAAGGTGGTTCCACTGAGTGTGATCACATCTGTGCTGAACACAAATGTACATGACACTTCTCTGATTTTATTTCTAAATGGAGAAACAAAAAATAGTTTCATAAATATGTGCTTTTTTGAGTAAATCTGTCTGTGCTTGTAATGAGACAAGATTAAGAAGTTAAAGTCTATGAATACTTCTGAATAAGTGATTTCAATCATGATATTGTGATGCTTATATACAGTATTGCATATTGTTTATTACCAATTAGTGTGGGTAAATGCTACCTCTCCTCTAGATGAGGAATAGATCCCTCTGTCTGTATGTAGGCTGAGACCCGGTGCACCCCTGGGCCACTGAACAGGCCCTCTGTCTGTCACCCTGTTGCCTCTGATCCGATTAAAATCTGCAAATGCAAAGTGCATCTTCCTGCAGATGAGCTTTTCTGTGTGCATGCTCAGATCTAAATATAAACTGCTAACGGGCATCAAAATCATTCTCTTCTCACCAGTAAACGCTTCTTTTTCTGCTATGTGTAGCTGTGCTTCTCCTGAGCTTAAAATATTAGTTTACTGCACAGTGAAGTCGAGAGGAGAGACTCAGATCGTGATTCAGACAAAACCGCTTCTTCGCAATGGTGATCTTTGGTGACTTCAGAAAGTGTGGCAATATTAACCAAGATTGGTTCGCGATCTCATACATGAGTCGAAATTCGCTAACGATTGCAGTAAATGGCATCTACAGAAGTATCGCGTACCGGAACATCTTCTCTCTGTAATTCAAGAGTTTTTTATTTCATCATTAGATGATTTTTGGTTCACGGCCTTTAAATGTGTGTTTTTAGTTTTACTTTGGACGCATTTCTAATTCATTTTTGCAGTAAATTTGATGTAGCGGGTAAAATTTTAGTTTCGCAACTTTATGAAACCAGAAACGCTGCCGTGAAAGTACTTTGAAGCAACTTTTGGCGAAAAGGGAACCTGTGTGGTGCAAAATTTAGTTTTTTTTTTAAACGCTCTCTGTAATGAAGGTCAGGCTGTGTGCACAGCAGGTGGGAAACAAAGTGTCTGTGTGGGTGAGGTTCTGGCTTGCTTCTTTAATCATAAAACTATCCACAACAAAAGAAAGGAAAGCATTGCAGAGATTTCCAATCACAGTTAATCCTCTTTAGAAGCTTGTTACTGATTGTGGATTGTGTTTTACCGTAAACGTTTTTAGGGAAGGTAAGAGTAGCAATTGAATTTTGTCTCTTAATCTGCCCCATCATTGTTATCCCACAGGATGCTGACGCTTTTGTTCCGGCGGCAAGGAAATAATCAGTGGAAAGAGTCTGGCTTTGACCATAAACAATAGAGGGTGTGTGGGGACAGAAAGCCAGAAATTCCTCCCGTTATGCCGACAGGTCAACTTTGTGATTCCAAATAAGAGCTGTCTGGTTCCAGCTTTTCTTGTCCGCCCCTGATAAGGGGCAAGGAAGCCTTTCCCATGCAGATCGTTGCAACAAAGCTTTTTGAGTAAGAGGAGATCAGCCATAAAGTCATGTGGTCTGAGTCAGGTCCTTTAGCCTCTGTGTTGTTCCTGATTTGTTTCTGATTCATAAAACTGTTGTCTTTACCTTAAATCAGTTTTGCCGAACTGGTTCATAGCTTATTTATTAAAGCGGATGTAAAAGTGAATACTCCTCTTCCCAGTTTGAATTTTAGTACAGTCCAGTAAGCGCTGAGTTTGAAGTTTTTCATCTTTATTCAATATGTTACCTATGTCATAATGAGGACAAGGGTAATAAACTATTTCTAGCAAAATTGGACCTTTGTTGTCTGTAAAATAAGATTTTTTCACAGTATAACAGATTTGGTTGGTGACCGACATTTGCCTTCTAAAAGTCACTCTGGATTTGTGCTGACAAGGCTGTTTCCTGTTCCCTTACCTATCACACACATGTCTGTTCAGCTTGAGCCACCCACAGCTCCCTCACTGTACACATGCACATTCTGGTTCTTAGGGTCTAGCTGCGCTTTAGAAATGCATTTTCAATATCACCCTTAACCTTCCTTACAGAAGTATTTTTACCTCGTAAACTTTACACTCGTTGTCACATATCAAAAAGGGTCAGTCCATTTTTTTGACAAACTGACTCTTATGAGGTCATTATGTACATGTTAATAAGTACCTAAAATTTTGTTTTTTTTTAGATGCTATAAATCTGTAAAGGTGTCTGTGGCAAGTGGTCATAAAAAGGGAGGGACATACAGTACAATTCTCCGGCACTGCACCTGCCTCCCATGTCAAGCTTTAGCCAATGGCAGCAGCAGCAGTAGCTGTGACATATTCTTGTGTACTTATTTACTTACCCTTTTATGTGTGGTATATACTTCAATCAATTTTTTCCCTCTTATCAGAAGAAGGGGATAAACGAGGCGTGCTGGTTGAGTGGGATGCTGGTGCCTATCTCCAGCAGTCAATGGGCGGCGGGGGGTACACCCGGACGGAATCACGGAGTCCATGCGCCCAGGGCAACACAGAGACAAACAAGACAACCATTCACACCCACACTTACACCTAAGGAGAGAGAAGTCAAATAACCTAACAGTCATGTTTTAAGACAGTGGGAGGAAGCAGGAGTACCCGGGGAGAACCCATGCATTCACAGGGAGAATATGCAAACTCCATACAGAAAAGGCGTGTTGGAAGTTGGGAAACAAACGGAACCTTCTTGCTGCAAGGCAGCTAGGGGTGTGGGAAAAATTCATTTTGGCAATATATCATGATTTTGATAATATCGATTTTGAGTTCCTAGTATTCTTTTTTTTTTTTTTAATCAAAACATTTTTACACCCTAAAGGAGGAGGGTGGGCTTTACCTCTGCACCAGCCACTCTGGCAGATGGCATTGTGGAGCCCTTTTCATGTGTGGTGCAGAGCTATATCTGTAGTTGAGGCTGTCAAAGTGAAGGATGTGGACTGACTCAAACCCCCAAACAACATGGAAACTAAAATAACTGAATGATCAATATCATCTGATGAACATATACAGAGGTTGCTTTTTATCTATACATTCAGTTTTAATAGCAGGAAAAATATGGCATTATATGGGGATATTGCAATATTGTGATATTATCGTATCGACCCAAGTATCGTGACACATATCGTCGCGAACTCCATGGCAATAATCCCCCTAAGGGCAGCAGTGCTAGCTCAGGTGTATTCTTCATCCACAATAACTACAACAATGATTTTGTGGTACATCTCTGATGGATGCATGTTGAGCATGCATGACTCCAGGCTCTCAAATACCAGCTGGTAAAAAACACTTTTTTCATCACTGTTGCCAAGTTTTACAGCAATAGTAACCTTTCAACTTCAGCCACTGGGTTGTCAGGGGACAGCCACTGGGTTGTCCTGGTTTCAGGGAAATAAATGGGGGACATGCAAACATCTTTTCAATCCCTCAAGATTATGACACCTCGTTTGTTTAGCTTCAGCCTTCTGCTTCTGCTTCTTGATTTGCTTTCACAACTGGTGGAGATAACTGATGAATCAAACTCTTGCCAAATCTGACCCCAGTCGGGAGGAACATGCAAAACATTTTTCTTTTTTTATACATCCTCCAAAGGCACAAATTGGTCGTCCCTTTTACTCAGTATTCCAAAATGTGGAAAACCTGGCAAAATGCGTGCACAGCCATGTTTTGTTTAGCTTGGACAGCCTTCTGCCTTCTTGGTTGAAGTCAATCACCTGGAAATTCCACATTTGGTTGGTTTGAAACATTTCTTTATTGCTGCACATCCATGAGGCTAAAGATGCTCCTATTGAGATCTGCCATTTGAGTACATCTGTCAAAGAAACCGATGTTCCATTTATGACATGGTGTTTGTGAATTCACAAAAAGGGATGGACATGGTCAGCAACAATTCATCTTGTTTGCAAGGTGACCCCCCAAAGTCAGACTTTCCCCATGCATAAAAGCCTGAACTGCAAGGCATAATTTTAATGTTGCTGCTCCAGATTTTCAGACCAGGCATGTTTTTTTCCAATACCGCAGGACTGGACTTTGACTGGACCATTCTAACACAAGACTCAACTTTCCGAGAGATCTCTTCTGCCCAAAGCTTTGTGTTACTTTCCTTCAACCAGTCTGGCCATTCTCCTCTGACCTCTGGCATCAACAAGGCATTCCGCCCACAGAACTGTATGCGCTCACTGGATGTTTTCTTTTTAGGACCATTCTCTGCTTAAACCCTAGAGATGGTTACAAAAATGTGGAAAAGTCCATGACCAGCCCTTCTGGCACCAACAATCATGCCGTTCAAAGTCACTCAAATCACCTTTCTTCCCCATACCGCGATTTGAACTGCAGGAATTGACCATGTCTACATGCCTAAAACTGAGTCACATGTGATTGGCTGCTCAGGAAAACAAAACAAAAAGAAGTCCGGGAATATGAGAGTAGGTCAAATGAAAATAACAATTCTCTAGGGAAAAACTTTGGAATTTTCGTGAATGGAAAGATATTTTTTCTATTTGCTGAATCATTGTAATTTTAGACTTAAATTTTTGGTCAGTAGGTATAAATATACCATTAAAGAACAAATATAATGAGAATGTGGGAAAAAAAAAAACTATTACTGATGTTTTTTAGTTAAAAGTTGTTGGAGAGATTTCATACCTAACCAACAAATCACTTATATGAATCAAGCTTTTTATACCAGAGAATGGCTAAGGTAGATAGATTTTAGATAGATTGTATTACAGAATCAAAGTCAAAAATTACTTTTAAAAACATTACGTAAAATTTAAAAAAAGAAGAAAAAAGTACAATTCTTAATAAGGCTCAGAAACCTTTATTTCAACCCTCAAAGTGATCCCCAATGCTATGCTATCTCTGCTAAAAATATGTTTCCTGTTGGCAAAATCCCCAACTGTTTGTAAATGCTTTGAGTCTGGCCCTGATTTGGAACACTTATTGAAATCATGAACCTGAATGCTATCTCACTGGACATTCAAATTCAGCAGATTATCATGTGTTGGAAAGGAGGATTAGTCGGGCGCAGGTGGGCATAGTGGTTAGTGCGCACGACCTTATCTAATACGGAGTGCCATGGACCTCGTGCGTGGGCCGGGGTTTCAACTGGTTAGCGTCCTTGCCACATGTGCTCCTTTCCTGTCAGCCTGCTGACTGAAAACGACCACTGGTGCCGCAAAAAAAAGAATGGTTATGTAATTGACCACAATAAAGTTTTTTTGTTTAGCTGTATGAGCCGCGTATATTCTACTTTATGTTTAACAAGTTTAAACAACTAATTAGAATATCACAATATAACAGGACCCAATGAATGGACCCTTGGTTAATCTTTATTGATGGAACAAGTTGGTTCTTGATTCTGTGCAGCAGTACACAAAGTTTTAGATTTTATTTTATTTTTCAGTTTTTCAATTTCATTTTTTTTTTTAAATTTAACTTAACATAGAAACACAAATAAAAGCTATCATCATTAGTGCAAAGCCAAAGAGACCATCTTATCTCTCCATCAAGAAACAAGCTGAAACTTGTTGAGAAGAGATTTGACACGCAACAACCACAGCCCTCTTACTCTGAAGAAAAACTGGCTCACGTATGAAGGCGAAGCCCATAGGACCGTCAGTAACGCCCCTCACAGGAAGCAGTGTCATAAATGAATCCACAGGGGTTTGTACTGTTACTGTGTTGATTTTGACCAGCTGTATATTTGGGTATGGAGCTTTTGAAAATAGGAATTTCTTTTCCTGTTTTGGTAAAAGAATTAGATATTCTATCACAATCCTTTTATCTAAAAAGGGTTTTTAGTGATCTAAATCATAAATAAATGATTGCAAAATTCACTTTAGTAGAGACAGTTCCCCTGTTATTCCAAGGACTATAGAGCTACTGCTGTGATTTTATACTTCTCCACCACAGATGTAATAGGATAAAAATGCTTTCCAGAGGAAGCTGAAGGCTGTGAATGTTTTCCTTAGAGTGGGTGTTAAACAGGAGACACCTTCATGTTTCCCTTGGGTTGCTGTTCTTTGCTCCAGAAAAGCAGGGCTTGTCCCGACCCGTCCCGAATTACATGTGGAGCGAGGGAACTGCACTGTTTGGATTAAATAAATGCTCAAATCCTCAGCTTGGTTTGGTTATTGATGGTTCATTATTAAACAATAAGCTCTGACTTTTTATTGGTTTTATTTAACCCGATCTGTGGAATAAAGTCGTCTTTTTATAGCAGAGTGAGAGAGCTTTACTGTTTGGCAGACAGATTAGTTGGAAGGGGGAAAAAAAAACAACAATCCAGCCAGGACAGTTTGCCTGCGCTGAAGTCATTAGACTGTTGATGAGATCATGTGTGTTCGTGTTAGCTGCTCTTTTCACTGCAGCACAAACACATCAATGGACACAGATTACATTTATAGTTGAATAGCAACCTCGAGCTTTTACTAATTAATGTATGGATTAAATTGACCCAACATACTAGATACAGAAATGTTTACAAGTCAATTTAAGTCTCTAATGGCTGAAATAAAATTTTATCTTAAATGTCATTTCATCTGGGTCACTTTTTAACCCCGCGTGACTGTAGGTCAGGAATTCAAACACCTACAGTTTGTCCTTGATTAATACATGAACTTGATTAATTTGAACACTGTTCATGTTCATGTACAGTGATCATTGTCTCAAAGTTTTTTAATAGTAACAGTTGTTTAATACCAGCAGTTGATAACTGAACATGTAATTTATCATCCATAATTCTGATTAAGTTAGTTTTTGCTATTTTTTTTTTAATTGTTCAAATGTGGCAAAGACAAGATTAGCACTTTGTTAATGTTAGAATTCTAGATTAACAAAGTGTTTGTTGTGTTTGCTATATGATTAGGTTGACTCCTTTTGTGCTGTTAATAAACAGTTTATTGGCCTTTTTGATGATTGTATCTGATTTAACCAGATGTACGCATCATACTGCATTGTTGCTGTTTGGGGATGTTTTTTTTTATTTAGTGTCTAAAGCATGAAATGGATAAAAATGCATCAGTATAACTAGAAGGGGTTAGAGCTACAACTGTGGAGCAAATCCCATTATCTTTCTGGACTAAAGTGGTGTTCTCAGGTATGACATGATTCAGATCTGCTCTGAATTCAAAGGGAAATGTAATACAGTGGAAGTACATTCATTCATCTATTTCTTTTGAAAACTGGGCTGAGGTGGAAGAGATGAAGATCTATTTTTCTGGCATTTATTTAAAAAGGACAAAAAGAGTAGAAAAAAAGAATAAATCTGTGTTTTGGCTTTAATTTGATCACCTTGTAAATTCAGCAAGAACACCATAAAAACTGCTTTTAGAAATGAACCCTCCCTAGGTGAACGGCTTTAATAACCAATTGGATTAATTGGGATTAATCAAGTATTGAAAATAATAGATCAACTAATATACTGATTTGAATAATGGTTAGCTGGAGTGTAGAGACTAAAACATGCTTTAGCTGGACAGTTATATACCAAATCAAACAAAAAAATATATATAAAACATTTTTGCATTTAAGATTAAAAAAAAAAAAACGTTCTCATCTGTCTATATGCCATCCAGAGCTCCTCAGCGAGAAAAGATTTAGTTTCACCTGGTTTAATTTCACAAAAAATCTTCTTTAAGGAACCTTTTTCTTCCGATTGTGTGGATTAACCAAAAGAAATAATCCAAATAGATTAGTGATTTGCAAAATAGTTGTTAGAGTTGCAGCCCTTGTTTGATTTGTGACCAAGGAGTTCAGTCAAGGCTTAAAAACTTTTATTGGGAAGCATACAGTGCAAAACAATTGATTAGCAAAATTCACACCCATCTAAGCAAAAACCTTTTTTAAATGTGCAACCTAATTAGAAAAATTCATATCCAAAATACTTACTTTAAAAAAGTACAGCAAAAAGGTATAATTGAATGAAATTCTATTTTTGTTTAATGCAAGACCTTCAGCATACAGCTTTAGCTGACTGAAATCAATCTAGAATCACTTAGTTCTCCACGTGGTTGTAATTTTGGAAAATGTTGAACTGTATTTGATTCTTTTACAATACGCTATAAAAGCAGCTGATTTTGACTTACCCCGTGAGCTTAAGTTAAATGTCCCATTTTGACTGAAGAAGAAAATATATTGAATGGATATTCAAAACAAATGGTAGCTATGATAATAGATAATCATTGTTTGGATTTTTTTTTTTCTGAACTATGATGCAACAGATGGCTCATTTATTTTGAATCGTCCATTGAGTTTGTTTAAACTTGTGTTTGAACGTAAACCACTCCTGCCAAGATTTCTGTTTATAGGTGAACAGGTGCATCTCATCAAAAAAAGGAACTAATTTGTGTGCTATTCTTATATTGAATTTAAAGCCTATAACATATACATTAGTTTTGATATTCATTTATATTTAATCTGTGGAAATGTTCCCTTGATTGGGTTTCAATTTAATGTTGGACCCCCAAAATAATGCCGTTGTCCAGCCCATTAAAGCTTTAGAAAACTGCATTTCTTTTTGGGATTCAAAAAGAATTAGGGGAAGTCAGAAATCAGTTGATGAATAAATTTTGTGGAATACTGTCAAAAAAAAAAAAAACCAAACTCAGAAGATAATGAATGTGTGTGTGTGAATAGTTTTGTTCTGTGTGCCTCTGTGTTGCCCTTCGATGGACTGGGCATCTTGTCCAGGGTGTACCCTAAGCCTGTAGACAGCTGGAGATAAGGCACCAGCACCCTCATGACCCTGCTTGGGATAAGAGTGACAGAAAATGGATGGATGAATGGTAATGAATGTTATCCAGTAAAAAACCTGCTAGATCTCTAGTTCCAATGTCTCCTGAATCTGAATCCCAATGCCAGTCAGGATAAAGATGCACTGAAAGTAGACATGGCACAGCCAAAAAGTTTTATACAATATATTGCTACAACTCTCTGAGGGATTCATATTCTCTCCTACTCATAGCTAACGCTTTTCTTTTTTTGTCCTTGAGTTGCCTTGGTGGCGGAGGTCAGGGTTCTGAATGGAAGATGGACAAAAATGTGTTTTGTGTGTGTGGGTTACCGCATTGGATGATGAGAGGGTTAGTGCAGTATGGCTGAATGTTTCTACTAATACCGATGGAGGGTGTGAAATGCATGGTCCGGATCTGCTGGTTAGGATGTATCTACTGGAGCAAATGGCTGCATGCAAACACAATTCAAAAGTTGTTGGAGGATTGAATCTGAATCTAATCTTCAGAGGACTAAATTGGAGGCTTTTCTCCATTATTTATCATTTATTTCTACATCTAACTCCGTTTTAAAATTGCCACTCAAAAAGCCTGGGGCTTTTTAAAAGCCCAGGCTAGCCCTTCCCTCACATTTATCTGGAAAATTCCCTTTCCCAAGGCTTTTGCACTTTCCTGGGGCTTTGGGCCTCCTGAAAAGACTCAGTACTTTGTGGGGCTTTTTGAGGGTTGAGGCAATAATGTACACATCTGCGGTGGGAGCAGCCTACTGGGCAGGGATCTCCAGTTAATCCCAGCCCAAAGGCAGGCAGTCAGTAATTACTGGCTAATTAAAAAGTCATTTAAAAGATGCCTTTTATATTGAAAAATACACCCATTTTAAAAACTTCATCTGGGCTGTTACTTTTAGAGGTTTGGAGACCCTCTGTGAGACCAGACTGGCTAAGCTAACTGGGTGCTAACAATCTTTAGACCTGCAGAGAGATAACGACTTGGATGCTGTCTGTTGGCTTATGGTGATCCTTCCATCGTCAGGGTTGGGGTTTTGAAGAATATTTGTAAAAACTTGTTAAAGTTTGTTAGACTTGTAAAAGTTTTTGTTCCCTTGCACTCAAATAATTATTTCCGTATTCTTGATACATCCAAGGGCTTGTGACTTTTCTTTATTATTCATATAATACTTTTTCTGGCTTGAGTTTAAAGAGTCACAAGAATTTATTTTTTTTTAAGTTTTAATGGCACTAGTGGCTTGTTTTTTTTTTTTTTCGACAGTGGGCTGATAGGAAAGTGGGTATGAGAAAAGAGGAGAGACATCGCGGTAAAGGACCCGCAGGTCAGATCCGAACCTAGATTACGGCCATGTCGAGTCCCTGAAGGGGTTGGTTATCCCTCCCGCGCAGCAGTGTGTCGCAGTGAGCTTGTGGCGCAGATATTTTTTGATTTATGCCCAATATTGAAGCGTGGTCTGTGCTATGTTATTCCACATCACAACTTAAGAAGAGACAATCAGGAACTAGCTGCGGGTCTAGATACGGCCGAGCGGTGAGGAAGTGGGGGCAAGTTTGTGCGACAACAGGGGGACATGAGGGTGAAAAAGAGCGAAGATCCAGGTGGAAAAAGGGTCCCAGCGTTCTCGCGCTTCCAGCTGGTCAATCCATCTTCACGAGTCATTTTCCAACAAACAAAACAAGCCGGTAAGGTACCAAACAGGAAATACGGTTTGTGTTGAGCGGATGTAGGTTTGATCACCAATCAGAGGCCTCCTGTCTGCAGCGCTGTCTGCGGTCACCTACAATTTTATTCTTCTAATTATAGTTTTTTCTTTAGTGTTGCTAACAAGCCTAACTGCTAGCCATCACACTAAATCAGACACCCAAAAACTAACTTACTATTTGGGGGTAATTAATAGATTTTTTATTGCAAATCAGTGGTAGCTCTTAGCATCATCATCCGTATTAACAGATTTAGTTAAATATTTTGAGACCCGACACTTTTAAGTGTAATATCAGTTGTCGGAGATTAAAAGGGAAGCCTACAATAGCTTTATAAGTAAGGATATGCCAGTGGTTTCATCTTAGCATCGTCAATGTGGACCAGTATTACGTCAATGATGAGTCAAACTATTGAGGCTTGTGATGAATCATAAGGCTCCTTCATAGACTGAATTGAGAAAATGTAAGCTCTTTCAAGAAGCATTCATACATCTTTTTAAAGATATGAAAGTATTATATAGTGTTATATAGTGTTAACAGTACAGTGTGTATCTGAGAAGACAAACAAGACTTGATTGTTTAAAAAGAGAAATCATAGTTTGTTTTATTCTTGTTTTTGTTTTAAATGAGAGTAAAATAAGAATGTCCTCTTAATAAGGGCTCCAGAAATATTATATGTATACAAGGTTGGTCATGTGGTATTTTTCCAGTTATTTAAAAGGAAATATAATGCAGAAATAAATGTTATTAGCTACTGGTTATCAGACCAAAAGGCAATATAAATATCACTCCAGTTTCTCCTTTTTCTATATGATAAACAGCTGTCTGTCTATAGAAGGAACGTGCAATTGATAGATAGATATGGGTGGATAGATGGGAATGAAAACAGGGGTACAGCTAAACCAAATAAATGTCACTGTGTCAAACAGTTTTACCTATCTCTGTCCACTAGAGGGGCAGCCATAGTTTATCAAAAGAGGAGTTGTTTCAGCCGGATCTCCCCTCATTGGAATGCAAGGAGCTCCTCTCTATCTCTGGGTTGGCAGGAATGGGAAGCAGAAAGGGCTAAACCATAAAAACTGAAGTGTGCCTTACTCAACAGCAGCACAAATGTGCTGGATTATTGTCGTAGGGAAGAATTAGAAGATTTAAGTCAACCTCTGTCAGGTGGAACATTTGTTTTTTTTTTTTTTTTTTCTTTTATTTTTTTACATCCCTATTTTAGAGGATTTCAGCCAGAATTGTAAAAAAAAATAAATAACCTTACCATCAATTATCTGTTAATGGTTTATTAGATTAAAATGTGGCTATCCAATTAATTCATAACTTTGAACCAAAGTAATGTTACAGCAAAAACGTATATCCGAAAAGGATGCAGGAGGCACTTTATTCAGTTCTGTGTGTAAAAATATACTTTTTATAAGCTCCTTCAGTGATCACCTTATGATTCACATTTGGGCTTTTTCCTGTTTCGATGAACTTGACTTGACAAGGTGACCTTAACGGATTTGTATCTTAGAAGGATTCCCCTCGGTTGACAGCATCAGCCACAGTCAACTGTGGAATGTGTGACTATTAATGCAAGTGTTAAAGAGGCCATGCTTTGCACTGTGATGGCTTTCTAAACTAAGGATTTAGTTTCAGTATTAGTTGTATTTTCCTTTGGTCTTTAGATCAGATACTCAGTATTTGAAGTCACACAGAATTATAATTATTTTTGTTTTGTTTTAAAAGAGGATTTGCACAAATTACCACCATGTTAATTCAATGAGAGCTTTGTTAACTGCACCTGATTTTCCCTTATTTATGAGACTTTGACATAATGCCCCCTTTGTTCAACAAAGGCGTGGAACTCCCCAGAGGTTTGTAATAGAGAGGAGTTATCTATTTTTACAGACTCTCCCCACTTTTTTTAACATCTAGGTGAATCCCAACTTTTTTAAGACATGGATTTGTCGCAGAAAAATGTCTTTGCTTAAAACTCTAGAGTTGAGCAGCTGCAAGATTTAGGAGTGTGTGTGAAAAGAATGGTGGTTTCCTGTCAGTTAACTGATTCACACACCCCCACCTCCCACTTGCTTAATAAACAAGAAGCCACATTTACACAAAAAGCATTTAAAAGTAAAAGTCAGATTCTGTAGTGAGACAACCCTGGCCTTTCATTTAGGGTTGGCTGATTCCTCTGGCTGCCATGGAGACCCCAGTGTGGTGCATTTGTGGTGAGCGTGTGTGTAGATGTGCATGAGGGCGTATGCTGCATGAGAGAGTTCACTGAGCCCTTCATTTTTCTTCCTTAAATACACTATTCCCTGTTATTCATTGGTCCATATATGAACTAAAAATCGCCTTTGTTTCAATATTAATGGTTAATGGAAGCTGAAAATTATGAAAAAAATGGTGTCGACTGTCTGCTGGCTGCTGATGAAACTCAGTTATTAGCAGAGCTGTGAGTGAAAAAGTAGTTACTTGAGAAAAAACTAAGAAGACGTATTGTCAAGCTGTGAAGTATTAAGGATGAAAAGTGCCACAATACAACAAAATTAATATGGAATTGATTACATGGGCCTCAAAAGTTTTTAATTTATTAAAAAATCTTTTTAAGTTCCATTAGTGCTTAAACTGTCACACATTAAAGTCAAGGAGGCGGGACTAGGACTGCGCCAAAAGAAAGAATCCTGTTAGCCCCGCCCACTGACTGACATCTTCTTATGTTCTCTTGTAAATTTTTAGAGGCGAACTACCTATAGAGAGCTTGAGATGCTAATCAATATGCTGCAAATAGGAGTGGGAAAAAACTTTTGGAAAACTACTTATACCTTTTACTTTGGAGTAAAAGAAAAACAGGAATAAATTTGTCTTTATCTTAGGCAGAGAAGGAAACCAATCAGATGTGAGGGTTTCCAAGAGAAAAAAAAGAAGACAAGCAGGGTATGTCTCATTACCACTACATGTTCAGCATTACTCTGTTACTTAATAAGCTCTCTTCATGTGATACTATGCCACTTTATTGTGGTGGTATGCTTTAGCCACATGGGTAAAAACTACTGCAATAATGAGGTCATGCCACTTTTTTCAACGCAAAAATAAATCCTACCCCCCTGAATTCTAAAAGTAATAACCTTTTATGCACTTTTATGCCTGTCTCGCTGCAAAACAGTTTGTGTCAACTTGTGAAACTCAGTTAGTGGCATTTAACAACTTAACTCAAAGTAAAAAACAACTCAGCTATTGTAATCAGATGAGCAGCTTTAAAGCATAGGAAGATTCATATAGAAGTTGACAGACCTTGTTTTAGTTGGAGGGCCGTATTAGTTGTTGTTTTAGTAGTCAGAGGAAACCTCTTCGCTGGAGTTTAAGAAAACATCAGGTTGGTTTTACAGAGTGTAGTGAAGTTGAACCTTAAAGGATTGCAGATCAATGACTGATTAAGGATTTTTGTCCGCGTTAATCTCTGCTTCACTCGCCATCATTCAATAAGCGGGGTGCTGTATTTTTATTCTGTGGGAAAGAAAAAGACACATTTATATCATGTACCTGACTTAGTGCTTCTTGGTTTTCTTTTGTAGTCTCTGTAAAATGTGATACCATCTGTGGTTTCAGATTTTGCATAAAATTATAAACACTGATGCTAAGAAATATTTCAACTAATTTGTTTCTCCTTTTTTCTACCCTATAGAGATGACACTCTTACGGTATTTTATGTATAATAACAGCAAAATCCTGAATCTGAATCATCATTATTTCTCTTTAATGTCTAATTTAGTTCTCTGGTGTCAACCTAATCTGCACTCTGCACAATTATCACTTTAAATAACTCTACTTTTTCATTAACAATGACCATAAATTTGCTCTGACTTTATGAAGTTATAACTGTTTAAACTTCATCAGCAAGATGGTCTCAACACCCTGTTATTGATGCGACTGTGTAGGCATAAATCCATATTTGGTTTTCTGGGTGTGTGCTCTGGGGATTTTCCATGGGGGCCTCTTAGTTCTTTGTGATATTATTATTGGACACTATTTGCAGGCCTGCTGACCTAAATGTTATTACAATTTATTTTAACCCAGGGACTGTAACCTGCTAACTCCAGAGCCACATGTGGCTCATTGGATCCTAGCACATTTGCCATTCCCACTTAGTCCCGCCCAAAAGTTTGAGGTGAGGAAGTTGGGTCTGGCTCTGCTCCATAGTAGCGCTTGAGTATTACTCTTTCGCCCACTGTCAGGCGATCAATCAAGTGTCAGAAGCGGCGGAGCTTTACTCTGATGATGGACAGATGACCAACAGTAGCGTAATCAACCACATTGACCAAAGCGGCGCTTGAATTTGACAACAATAATAGCTGCAGCTGGAGAGTTGAGGTGAGTAGATTCTGCTATTAGATCTGTTTTAGAAGATATCGACAGCAAATTAATTTAAAGAGGAACAGAAGCGATTAAGGCTCATCTTCTTATTCTGAAGTGCAACTGCGGCTTTGATTTTATTGGACAACAACTATGCCTAAGCAACATACGTCCGCACTCGTTTATGCTTATTGGTTGTAGGTCTATCAATTGAGTGCAGAGGCATTTTCCTGGTTAGGATTCGAGGAAACAAGCCCCCATAATCACAGCTCTATGGAGCGACACTCAGACTCATATTCTGACTAGAATTGAGTCGGACTCGATCGAGCTATTGGATCTCAGCTGACTCTTAAAATGTATATAAAGAGCTAATTAATTTACTATAAGTAAATTAATTAATTAAATTAATTAAAATACCATCTCTACTTTGGGTTTATAAGATGGAAAAGAATTATATCACAAGAACCAGAAATATGTTTTAAAAAGATCTAAAAGTTAGGTTTTACACTTTAAGCCCATTTTCTGTAGTGTCCAGGATAGAAATCGAATGAAGGACACCAAAGTTTTGACACAATTGTCCCTGTCTCTGCTTTTTGGCTCATTTAGAATCCACCTGGCTGCTTTAGAATGGCTAGCATAGAGCATGTCCGATAATGTCCTTAAAACAACCTTAGCGTTCTTTTTAAAGCCATACTACTCACGTGTCGTCAGCTGTTCATGGCGTTCAAAAAAGTTTAGGTGAAGAAAAAAGCGTTTACCTGTAGTGTTTTATTTAGCATTGTATGAAATCCCATTGAGTTCTGTAGGAAGACCGAGTCAATCTTCCGCTGCCACGAGGAAGCGGGAAATGGGGCCTGTTCTGGGTAAGTTATGAAGTCTTTCCGCCGGAAAGCCCAAGTTTTTCTGCTCCCGCAATGTGCCTCCGTGAGGTGCAAGAGTCTCTGTTAAACACTTTTAAAACTCTGAAAATGGAATCTGAAAGGTGGATTCTTGATTCACCGTTTGGAATGGCACACAAAGTGGCGAAAAGACTACAACTGTGTAATGCAGGCCCCGATTTCCGTTTCGCGGTGGCGGAGGGATATTGGCTATTCCTACAGAACTCAATGGGATTTACAAAATGCTAGAAATAAAACACTACAGGAACGTTTTTTCTTCCATAGCTTTTTGGAGCGATCATTGAACAGCGCTGAAAGCTGACCCCGGTGAGTAGCATATTTAAAAAATAGAACGTTTAGGTTGGTTTAAGGACATTGTCGGACATGCTCTATGCAGAAAGCCATTCTAAAGCAGCCAGGGGTGGATTCTAAATGAGCCAAAAGCAGAGACAGGAGCAATTGTCAAAATTTTTGGTGTCGATCCGATTTCATCTGGACACTGAAAATATGTAAATAAACCTAACTTCTCCTTTTTAAGAGCCATTTTTCTTTGAATTAGCTTGGGAAATTATGTGTTTTTAATATTATTTTTAAAAGCAAAAATGATTTCCTTTCACGGGCTAATAAAAAAAGTTTTTTTGGAAAAAAGTTATATTTTGTGGCTCTAAACCTTTTACTTGGTAAGATTCAAAATGGCTCATATGAGGTTGCCCCTGGTGTAACCCGATTAAGCCTTATTGGATGTAGCTCTGAGTTAATCATCAGCATATATAACTCCCCTTGATGCAGTGATGCAGGCAAACCTCTCATGGCTCACTGCCCTGTTGACCATCACAAGAGAGAAATCTTCTCAAGCTTTTGTGTTGAGAGAGCAACGTTGTGGGCTTGTGTACATTTTTTTTTCTTTCAAATTTTACTTTTAATAAAAGTCTTCCTTTGCAAAGGCAAATGTAGAGGTCAACACAGTGTCATACTAGAAAGTGTGAAAAGGGAAGCGCGGCAAGATGATGAACTATGATTTACTAGAACAGGATTTCAGTTAAAAAAAGAAAAAATTAAATTAAGAAAAAAAACTGGAAACAAGAATGGCGTGGGTAACAGCATGGATACAACAGTTTTTCACCCCTATCTGATTTCTGATTGGAGGATGTGCCCAAACACCTCAATTATAAACAGCAGAATATATGGGCGGCTCTAGTCTGAACCCGGTTCTCCTATTTGATGCTTTTGTGTATTCTTATGGCTGCTTGGTTTTCACAGAAAACCATCCAGTTTTGTGTTGGCAAAGCCATGCAGAATACATCTAACACCTGTAGATGGAGGGAGTTTAGTTAAAATCAAATGAATAAAGAGAGAAAACATTAAAAACTTATAAATAGTGTGACCCAACTTAAAGTGTTTGTGACTTCACGGAGAACGTGCAGATTGAAGCTTGTATTCTACCTGCGCTCAGGTTTAGAAAAACAAATGGATTTTGTTGCTGCAAAATTTGAAATAGATTTACCTAAAAATCTGTCTATTAGCATAAAAAAAATTTAAGAATGAATTATTTAGAAAATACAAATCAGATAACCATCATATCTGATTTCCTTTATTGAGAGCAGATAATGATTGGCTTTTTACTACACTGGAAATCAAAAAGATCGCGTGGGGTTGTGGTAGACTGGCGGTCCAGGCTTTCATTCTCCCCACTGCTGGAGTGTGAATCTTATAATAGGCTTCTGTTGTTTGCAAATGAAATAACTGGCACATTCATGCATAAGAGGATCAGGGCATATCCTGGACCAACACCACTACAGAACTTTGGCTGAGATCCTGGGCCTCAGTGGAGGGGAAGCTTTTCTGATAAGCTCACTAAACCTAGACAGTCCTCAGCCATCTGATGAAACACACTAATGGTCCCCAGGACTTGGTCAGTTTGGCCGTCTCTAGTGAGCGTTTCTGCTGACAACATTTCACCGGGAATTACCTGACACCTTTACTGTTGAAAGCGCCTGCTCCTGAGAACGGAGGCATCCTCTGTTTTCTGGGGTTCAGATCGTTTTACTGTTCTTATCCCTTTCACCTCCTCCTTTTTGTCAGGACGAAAACTGGATTAGATGGAGAAACAAACGCGGCCAACTGGAGGGAATTCAATTTCAAGTAACAAACACTTCCTCTGATCAATTGGATTATTTTTTTTTTTTTGTAAATGTTGTACTTAAACAGTCAGGGGGGTGAAAAAGATCACCTATTTTTCTCCTGAAGTGCGTGGAGGAAACGGGAAGCAGTTGATTGCATTTCCGGGATCACTGAGGTCACTTTTACAGGGTGTCTTGTGTCACTCTCCCACAATAACAGATTGAAACAAAAAGCAGCGCACTGGACAAAGGTCAAGTCTCTTTTTCTGAGAGTCTTCTTCCTGGCGCTCCTGTTTTTGTCCTCGATAAGATGTTTTCCCATTGATCTCAGCCATTTTCACAGTTATTTATTGTTGTTTTAACCCTCTCAGTTGTAAGAGAATGTAGAAAAATAAGCTTAGCTAACTTGGAAGCATACAAATCTAAAGAAGCTATGAAAAAGAATGATTGATTCAGATGTTTGGATGGCGATGCATTGACAGTTTGGAACTAAAATAAAAATCATAAAATCAGTCACTTCTAATACTAAGATAACACTAGAAAAAGGTTTGAATAACATCAAACTGAGCAATAAATGGTCCATTTCCCCCTTTATTTATCCAATCACAGTCCCTCTAGGTGATTTATAAGGCCCACGTCTTGAACCCTTGTTGACTTGACAGTTAAAATCTAGGTCTGTTTCACCAGAACTGTCTGGTTTAGCAATAGCGACCAAATCGAAAGGAAACTTGGAGCGGCGTGGCCAATGGGGAGATCACTCTGCTGGTGCCTTTCACTCTCCTTTTCCACTGAAGCCCTCTCGGGTATCCAAGCGTGTATGTGTGTGCATTGGTGTGCAGTTTCCTTCCCCTGGTGAAACTGGACTCGGAAGTGTTCTGTGTGAACAACCAGTACCCTGGCAGCATCAATCTCACACACAGATAAAAGAGCAACAAACTGTCACACAACCACAGCATTATAAGTTGCATGAAGTTGGCTGATGGGACTGAAGCTCACATTGACTGGAGGAGGAGACTTTCCATACACGGGAGAATAGAGCTCCCTCTTGTGGGCAAATATGATTCATTCTTTTTCTAAACACTAAACTAATTAAAGTAGACAAAGTTAAAAAAATGAACAGTGGAAAATATTGTTTGGGGCTTTAAATGGGTTTTATTCATTAATCTAAAATAATATAATTATGGCTTAAACTGCTATGCGTCAAACACAAGTGCTTCAAAACAGTAGCAGTAGTACAGAAAGTATGTTTGTTTTTTTGACTTTGCAATCATACTGACAGATGTCATAAAGCTTTTTACAACAGCACTTGGACCTTACCAGGCTGTTATGATGTAATATTAACAAAAAGTATCCAGCAGCATTCTCCTCCACTGGCAAAGCAAGTTTAGGGGTGCAACCTGAAGAGGCTGCTTTTAAGTCTTAGGGAGTCATTACTTAAAATGTCAAAATAATTTTGGCTTAAACATGTAAATAAAAAAATAATATTGTCCCAAAAGTTAGAAAATGTAAAAAAAAAATGCTGTCTTAAATCTGTGTGATTTTTTTTTCGTTATCTTGTGCAGCCAGTTAGTTATCGTCAGCTTGTACACCTAAATTCGACCAATCATTTATCAACGCTCATCTGTCAGATTTTTTCAGTCACAGCATCTTGATTCATATGTCGCAGCTAATATATGCAACAGTTAAAATAAAAATAATTTCCTTTACCATTGAGTTCCCAGTGTTCACAGGGATGGACGTCTGTGTCTTCAGCAGGCGTAGAGCTAACAGAGCTGGCAGCGTTGTGAGGCAAGGGCTCAAACATGTACGGCTGTAAGCCTTCTACACCAAACCAAGCTTCTCCCGCTCTGGCGTCCTTCACAACAACTTCGTCCCTGCTGTCCTCATCTAAATAAAAAAAATGTATGACGGAGGAGACTCATCCACGACCTCCGACACAAAACTCTCCTCCTTTTGCATGTTTCCGCTGTCCATAGCGTTCCTTGATAATGTCGCTACTTGGTCCCAATTTAATTTCCCATTGGGAACCTACTAGCACTAAGTTGCTAACTGGTTAGTAAGATGCTTTCGAGACACCGGCCAGAATCAAACTTGGGTGTAAACCTTCCACCACAAAAATCCATGCCTTTGATACACGACCAATCACATTCACTTTTATTCACTCTTTGTACAAGTCGGGCACCACTTTCGGAGAATGAAACTGCAAATGTTAGAACAGCCGCTTCCCTACGACTTTAAAAGAAGAAATTATAAAGTAAAAGCGAAAGCCTTCAACTCAGTAATCAATATGGCTGCCATGGTTTTATGTTAAACCAGTTGAAGCATTTAAGGCGCTGCACCACAAATGGTGGCATCTGGTTTCTCAGTAAATCACTGCAGACAGTGCCAGTGCTATACCAATGTGGAAACTGGAGCTGCAGTTTTAAAGGAACACAAAGCAAAAATCATCAGACTCCACTCAGTTTTTTAACTTCAACAACAAAGATTGTTGCTTTAAGCAACATATAGTAACACTAAATTGTGTGGGTACTAACTGTTATTTAGTGACCTTTGGTCATTGCTTGGACAGCTCTAGAAGCCCAACTTTATATTTAATGTCCTTGCAAACAAAAACGTTCTCATTTCTGTAGAAATAGTTCCGTTTGTTGGTGATTTGTCTTTTTATTACAATGGGTTAAAAAAATCCATGATCATATTTTTTTCAGACTTATAACATATCAAAAAACTTATAAACTTCTTCTGTTCCTTGGATTACATTTATTCTGTGCCATTAGTAACGAGATACTTTTCCATTTTAACAGCATTTTTCTACTGGTTTTTATTCAAAAATTTTAATAATTGCACTGCATATGTTTATATCTGCAGACATTTAAAACTCTGCTGCTTTATCAACATTGCTCCAACAGAATAAACACTAGAGGGCAGTAGTCCTTTGGTTAAAAAGTTAGTCCTAAGGTTTCATCCCAAAAACTTTAAGCCACGGCATGTCAGTTCACCAAAATAACAGTGCAAACAAAAACATTTTTAAGATTTATTCTCTTCTGTCTGCCATTTGTTGCACCGTGAAATGCAAGGCTGACCAAAATCAAGAGACCAAAACACCCATAAAACACCATAAACACCGCGCGGTGTACAGCAGGGTAAGTGTGTCTAGGAAGCTCCAGGCTGTCCGTCCAATCATAGCGTGATCCAGATGATTTCCACATTAACTCACAGATCAAAGTGAATTCAGCTGGCAGGCGATGAATCCTCTCTCTTTACACATTATTACTAGACCCTTTGTTCATCCTTCTCCTTACACCAACAGACTGAGTGTGATTGCACTGAGGGACACTTTTCACCCTGTCAAAACATCAAATACCAGATAATACACAGATACATAATGGTGGGGAGATTTAGTTGGGCCAAAAAGCTAGGTATGATGGCTTCAAATTGATCCATTATAAAAATGCTGTTTTAGCCATGTAATTTAAGATTCTCACAAAAGACTAAAGGAATGTTAGTCAAGTGTATATAACTGTTAAGTATGATGCTCACAGTATATCAGATGTTTTTCCTCCATAAAGTGAAGAAGTGGTAAATATAATGTATTGGCTACCTTACTTAGTAATCAGCAGGACAGGAATCGATAGAACAAAAGCCCCCCATGCCGTCAGGCGTTCATTGCGTATATCCCTAAGAATGAAAGTAATCGCGGCCTTCTAATAATAATGTGGCATGCTCGCTTGTCTGTGCCCCCACCCCCAAAAAGTTAGCGCAACAGCAGACGTGGGAAATGATCCAACTGTGTGTCTGCTGCACTCCTTTTAAAAACTGTATAACAGCTGTTATATGTGAATTATAGCATACTGGTAAAATGAGTGTGTTCTAAACTGCTTGGAAAACACTTCCTAATGTCAAGTTTAGGTGCATAAAGCTGTGGATTCTGTTTCACACCAGTGCTTCTCCGAGGCTTGTTAGAGGCCACTAACATGGAAAACCAGCTGCCCCAGCTCTTTGTACTCCGATCCACTTTAATGTTCACACACAAGCTCTTAGAAACTGATTGCAAAGTGTGTTTTGGTGGAGGTTAAACAAGGATCAAGTATTTAATGTTTTTTATTTTTTTATTGCTGGTTTGTTTTGTACTCATCACCAGTAAATATTTCAGCTTGAAGCTGAGAGGAGATAGTGGGGGGGTGCAGGGTTTTCCAACACACACCCATACACTACCATCCCTCCTGAGAGATGAGCAACCCCCTCCAATCCTCCCATCACCCAATCTTCCCCTCAGGCCTTTAGCTGGGGTTGGCATGTCGAGGGGGGCTAAAAAAGCAGTGGATGGGGCTGGGGTATCTGGGTAGATCAGGGTGGTAGGAGCGGTGGGGGGCAGTTTGGTTGGCTGCCTAATTACACATACCAACCCACGACAGTGTCCGTGGGCTGGTAGCGACCAGGCGGACTTCCTCCAGGGCTCGTGGCAGGAAAATCTTTATTGATCTCCAGAAATAACATGATGGGACCCAGAGACATTTTGGTTTTAAATCAAACGTCATTCATTTTTTCTTTTCTGCAGGTATTATTGTAATACTCTAATAGCACAGCCATTGATATTCATTGAAAGCTTTCCATGTACTGAACCCCATTTTTACTACTCCGTGTCGGTCACCGATCTGACATCCCCTTTCATAGATAGAGGGAAGAGATTAGCATACCTCATTTTAATGAGATCCAGTTGACCTCTAAACCCTGAGTTTGATCAAAGTGTGATTATATGTCGGGTCGATCATTGACTGTGTGGAGAAGCGTGGTGCATCGTGTTTAATCAAGAGAGAGCCTCCTCGTCCTTCCAGAACAAGGAATCAATCCCATGACAAGACATCCACAAATGCAGCTTGGCCTTTCTCTACATACGAAACCAAGAACTGCTTGAGAAGTCAGATCGTATCAATCACTTATCTTTATCCCCAGCTGTTCTACCCTAAAGCCGAAATACACACACACACTGTGACAGACCATCACTGAAGGCTGACGCTTTCTGCAGAATAAACTACCATGTTGCTGTGATAAAGAAAGGCTGCTTCCCCTGTCATTGGCAACCAGGCACACACTTCAGCAGTCTCCACAGCCCAGGTATTGTGTTGGCTGTGTAGGAGTTCAGGTGGAGCAAACTGTTATGGGGCACTTCATAAGTAGCCCTCTTTTTTATTACACAGGCGTGACTGCTTATTCACTTCTGATCGATGGGTTTAGGAATCTCTCCAAAGGAAGAGCTAACCTGCCTGCCTGATTTGTTTGTGTTTTCTGGTCTTTGTTTGGCTGTTGCCCTTGAATGATGATTTGCATTCAGAAGGATGAAACAAACGTACTTGTCTTAAAAAACAAAAAATCTTGAATCAGGTGTGTATGTGAGAATATCCTCTTGTCCCAGAATTAGAACAAAAGGAAGGAGAGGTATGGATCATCAATCTATTTTTGATGAAGGAAGAGCCATAATAATGTTTTTTCTGTGTCTGTACTTTCCTCATGGCGGGAGCCTTTTTATGTCTATGCATCCCAACAGCAGGCCTATATTCATTAATAATCCTCTGCTAAATGCCAGAATCAAAAGATAAAAGATTTAACTCTTTAATCATCGTTATGTTGACCCGGTGCATGTTTTCATCAGCTGGCTCATTATCGCCTGTAGTGAGACAAAGGAGTTCTCAAAAGATTAAGGAAAGAGGAAGGGGAGGGTGAGTGGTTTTAGGGGTTCCTCCTGTCATCCTTTGTGTGTCCTAATTGAAGTTTTTCTGCCTCCCAACCCTCCAGAAAGACCCCCTACGATGCTGGGAGATGGAGAGAATGTGGGGAGTTGGCCCATCAGAGGTTTGAGGGGGCGGTTCATGTTTGCCTTTGTTGCCACTGCTGGATGATGTCCCTCTTGATTGCCCTTAAGTTGCAGCTCGGGTTCATAAAACAACAGAATAATAAAAAGGCCTGATGGGAGGCAACATAATGCAACAAACACCCCAATTTCTTATTGATTATATGGCTGCTACTTAAGATTAAAGTGAGGTAGGGAAACACAGGTGCTTTACATGTTGAATCAACTTTCAAGGACTGAGTACAAAGATGTTGCCATGGAAACATATAAGATGAGTCTCCCACTCAAAAATAACATATGTCCCATACAGCAGATTATCTATTTTTAATATTACTCTTTGATTTAATGTAAATGTGGATATGGCAGCCAACTGTGACAATGCACTAATATATAAAGCTGTTCACCCCAAGCTTGCACAATGGAGCTGCTGAGTAGCGAGAACAAAGAGAAACTTTGTGGATCAAGCAGTCCTGGATTAGAGTACATTATTTCTGTATGACATCACTGACCACCTGAATGTCCTAGATGAAGCTTCAGTATTTTGCTCACCTCTAGATACAAAATTATTTGCTGAGCCATAAGAAATAGCGATGATATGGCTGCAGTCAGTTTTAGATATCCAGAGCCTTCACCATGCTGTGGTCAATTACTCTTCATGGGTGTAGACAGAACATCTGCATATACCTTAGCAAGAGATTATTAAATGTTATTCCTGAAACTGACTGTTTTTTGTGTCAGGGTTATAGTGGTGACACAACAATGCTGCATTTTGAGTTTTAAAAGCTACTGAATATTTCCACGCGGTCTGAAAACGAGGCTCAATGGGACAGCTTTGTTATACTACACAGTTATATTCAGGGGCTGGCATTAATATAAGAGTACTTACTGCTGATTTCATGTTTACTTGAATCTAATAAAAAAAATCTATATATATATATATATATATATATATATATATATATAACTATATATATATATATATACATTTGATAATCTAGCACCGTCATGTTTCATTTTGTGTAAAAAATTATCCTTATTATTGAGCCTCTTTCCTGTTTATTTGGTATGGATGTAGAGAGTGGTAATGCATGGTTCTAGGTGGGACTAGGGTGTTAAAAAAATAATGGACTTAAGGATTAATTGCAGATTATTGGTTTAATAGATTCAAGTGTGTAATTTGCCAGTGATAGCTTTTAATTTCATTTGCTATTAATTGACAGTAATTTTAATAAGCTTCAAAAGTTCTCACCTAAATGATGCATATTTAGCGTGTTAGCGTGGCGGAGCAGCATCAACTTCTGTGCTGTATCTGGATGCATGATTCAATGTGGAAATGTGAAAGAGCATCTCAGAAAAAATCATTGCAACATGATAGGAAAAAAGATATGCTAACAATAAGACCTGGTAATAATGGTGTTCACTTTATTAAAGTGGGCAAATAGTCAGACAGCATTACAGGGCGAAATTCATTGGAAATATTTATTTATTTTACATTATAATCATCTTTTTTCAGTAAACAATTAGGTTCCTGTTTGTTATCATAAAAATAA
>JAGKQL010003055.1:0-27121 GCA_018398635.1 Cyprinodon brontotheroides | reverse complement strand
TGCTTCATTTCGATGTCTCCTTCTTGCGACAATAACCGCTGCCATGTGTGCGCAATTACGCATACAGACCATTTGCACCTTCTTTTGAAACATGTTAAATATAGAGTCAGGATACCGCTAGCAAAATTGGCTTTCAGGTTTAATAAATCACTTTATGTAGTGCTAAATTAATATATTTACATGATCTCCTCCCACAAGGCGACTTTTTTTGCGTGTAACTCCCCATATTACATATTCATAGCGAAAAATTACTAAATGGATAAGAGGCGCTTATTTAGCACGTTTTAAAGACCAAATCCTTTTAGCACGCTGCTTTGATAGATCAGTTTGTACATTTTAGCGTGCTAGGAAATAGTCACGCTAATACACGCGAAAACCTTTGATAGATCTTGGCCCGTCGTAAGACTAGAACTGGGGGTGATGTGCTGATCCTGATAGGATGGTTTATAAAGCTCTGCCTATAGTGTCATTAAGGGTTTAATGAAAAGCTTGGTTTTTGTGAATCAATTGGCGACATTTATTCTGCACATTTAGAGCCAATCATGAGCTGTTTTGCTAATTTATTTTAGTCTTCTTGAACAATGAATGTTAATCAAAAAAAATGGAGGCAATGGCAAAGAAACTAAAAGAGGGAAGAAGCCATTTGAATATGAGGAAGGAGAGATAATCACCTGGGTGAATGTGCATTTAATCTGTTTGAGCTAATAGCACCAAAAACTACACATTTTTCTTTTTGAAAAATCATTTCTGACATGTTATACTTCAGGAGTTTCTTTGCATAATAAAATCAGACATCTGGACGGAGTCTGCTGTGGGCTTGCTTTGGCACATTTTTCACAGAGGCTTTTTTATGATGTTTATATAAATATATCAGGATTTATATTGCATTGAGAGAAATCAAGATATACAGTATATCATAATATGAGTTTTAGCAATATTATTCAGCCCTAATCGCAAATGACGATAACGGAGTTTAACATTACTATTACACTAGGATGCATTTCTTAAATAATTAAGTTTGACTTCTAGAAACACACAGCTGATAATAATTAATATCAGATCACTGAATAGGATCCTTCCTATGGATACTGGGAATGAACATGTATAGGATGTAATACCACAAACGGCTACAGTAAAGCAGGAAGGAATCAACAGAGAATAGAAAACATATTGTTGGAAAACCCCTCTAGTTTTACGTATCATCTGTGACCCTTCCATTAAATGGTGGCTAAGCTGTGGTCACACTGGTGACAATACAAATATCTAATGGGACTGCCTGTTTTTAACAAGGTATTGGGAATATATAACCACTAAAACTATAAAATGTTCGTATTTGGACGTCCCACTAGATCCATCTGTTTGTATACTTAAGATCTTTCTAGAAAATCTGTGGTGATAACAAGTAAATAAATAAATCAGCATATTACTTTTAATAGCAAGGAATGCAAGAACAGTTTTACAGTTGGAAAAATACTCAGAATGGAAAGAAGGTAAAACAGGTCTGACCAATGGAGACGGGGATAAACGAGACCCCTGCCAGTGTAGGTACCAGATCTGCTTGGGTGGTCAGATCTGCTCGGGCCCTGCGTGTTTCAGTGCTATTACACTATATGATTGGCTGAACGTTGTCACATGACGTGGTTGCCTAGACAACGATTATAACATAATTCAGCATCCATGTGCCGAGTCTGGAGCCTCTGTAATGTGTCCAATGACCGAGAAAGTTTCCCCTGAAACTGAAAAAAATCTGTCGATGCTGAACTGCAAGGCCGTGATATAAAGGGGTCGAGCTGAATAGTGCTTTGGCTAGCTGTATTCAGTGGCTAACAGGTTAGCCTATTTTAGCTCGCTCAGTTAGCCATGTCACTGCCAGATTCGTCCCCGAAGTACAAACTGTTCTACGCATGCGCCATCAGTTCATCTGCGCATCCAAATATACATCCGGGCCGTCTTTGCTTTTATTTTTTTTTAAAGACCTAAATGACGTTTTTCCCTCTGCAAAAATAGTAAACGTACTAAAATATAATGTGTTCAAGGTTAATAAAGTATTTCCTGAGAAAATAAATGCCTTAAAATTCTTTCTGTTTTATCAGTCGTCTCTGCCCGATCTAAATTTATATAAGTAATTTAGTAGTTTAGTTTATGAGCTGTCTAAAATGATATTTTTGGTTACTGTATAATGTTTGAATTTATAAACGTTTATCTTTTTATTACAAAGAAATATAATAAATTATACAAATTACAATATATGTTTTAAATACAGAGCACGCACAATTTTTATTTTTTGTAAAATAGTTATGTTTGATTATTAATTAAATAAATGTTGTAATTCAAATTAAAATATTCTAACTTATTCAATCAAAAACTGTGAGCTAATCGGTTTCCAAAAAAATATTTGCGTATTCTGAACTTGTTCGGGTTTAAAGAACCGACGTTTTTATTACGCCTGAGGTTTCTGACTTTAACCCAAAGACGATTAAAGGTAATTCAAAGAAAAAAGAACTGAATTTAAATGCTTTCAGTGAAATCCCCACTATGTATGTAAATTAATGTAAAAGGTTAGTATACACTGCAAAAACAATCTAGAAATATGTAAAAATTTCCTAAATTAAGTCTATTTACCCTTAATTTCAGTAGGTAAATATGATGATTTGCCAATGAAATTAGTATCTTTACTCTTAAAATAAGATAATTAGATAATATGAACTTGAAATAAGACAAATGCAATTGTGTTTCCTTATTTTAAGTGCAAATTGTCTTGTTCAATTGGCAAAATGTCTCTTTTAGCTCCTCAATTCAAGAACAAATGCAGCTATTTTAAGAAAAAACTGACTAGTCTAGGTTTAGATTTATTGCAGTGTAGTATACACTGCAAAAACGATCTAGAAATAAATAAACATTTCTTAAATTAAGTGTATTTACCCTTAATTTGAGTAGATAAATATGAGGATTTGTAAATGAAATTAGTATCTTTACTCTTAAAATAAGATAATTAGATAATATGAACTTGAAATAAAATAATACAATTGTTTTTTTTCTTATTTTAAATGTAAATTGTCTTGTTCCATTGGCAAAGTCTCTCACTTTCGTCCTCAATTGGAGAAAAAATGCACTTACTTTAAGAAAAAATTACTTACTTAGATTTCCATTTTTTGCAGTGTATAAACCTGCTGTGCAAAATATTTTCAAAATAAAAGATGAAAGTACTTTCAGGGTGAAAGTATCATTTAAACTGGATTTTAAAGCAAACATTCGTCGTCTATAGCTGCCTCTCTATGCAGGCTGGGGTCAAGCTGGCAAATATCTCCTGCAGCCACAGGAGTTCATCCCCAACAGAGCAAACTCTACAAACCTGCAGGAGGCAATTTATAGACTCTTATCTGTTTTAATGTTGGAGCCCAATTCAGTGGCAACGAGCGGTCTGTGAACGATTAATTAAATGAGGAACAAAACCACTACAAAAGCAGGGAGCTGGAGCAACAAAAGGCAGGAAAAGAGCAGTTATGAGAAGAATCAGCGAGAGAAGACTGATGGAAATAGAGAAACAAAACCGATCAGATCAAAATAGAAACTGAGCAAAAACTGACATCTGCACTAAAAACTAGAACCAAACCCAAAGGAACAACAAATAAACCAAACTCTGACTCAATTAGCCTGAAATATTTGTTCTTTACCAACAAGAATAAACTTTAATGAACAAGGAATTTGACTTTGGTTTTTCAATTCTATTCAGTCTATTTCTATAGCTCCACTTCACATCATGTCATCTCAGGTCACTTTCCAGTTCACCAGATCATCCAGAAGTCAGATTGATTCAAAGTTTTCTATCTAAGGAAAACCAGCCTTGGATTGCATCGACTCATTGACTCTTCAGCAATCCTCACACTAAGCATGCTTGTAGCTGCCACAGTGGAGAGGAAAAACTCCCTTTTTAACAGGAAAGAAACCTCCAGCAGAACCAGGCTTTCAGTGTGAGCGCCATCTGCTGAGGTCATCTACTGGGGTTCAAGGAGACAGAAGCAGACATAGAAAAAAGAAGCATAGATACAAAAGGCAACTGTCAACCAGCTCCACAGGCGGCCCCGGTCCAGGAAACACACAGCCAGGCAGACGAGAGCTCCCAGCCAGCTCCCATGTCAGAGGATGAAGAGAGCACATCCAGTTAGTCACAGTCAGAGAAACAGGGACTACACTGGAAAACAGGCCAAGCTCCAACATCTAGAAACAAAGGTGTTGATGGCAGCAGCACAGCTGATATTTCTCTCCAGGATGGACAAAAAAATAAATAAAAGAATGTGTGAAATGCCTTTAAGTGAGGAAGAACAAGACTAGAAAATAAAAGAACAGAATAAAAGAATCATCTACAAATGCACTCTTTATATCTAAATATGGAAAATAATAAAAGAGGAGAGCAGCTTCTGACAGCTTTTCAGGAGAAAATGCAGAAAGATTTAAACCCAGGACCTTCTTACTGCAACACAGCAGCACTAAGAACCACTTAAACCAAACCAGGGATGGAAAAGCAGAACAAACACCGACTGAAATGATCTTAGAAATCCCACAAAAACCCAAAGAGCATCAGTCCTGACAGGAGCAGCACTGGATGCAGGTCAGTGATGAGCAACAGGTGGAAACAGAGCGACCTGCAGACAGCAGAGAGGAATCTGAGGATATCCAGAGACAACGACTGGGAACTGGAAACCAACCATAGAGCAGGAGGAGAGGAAAAACACAAAACCTGAACAATTCAGGAAGAAAACTGAAAAACTTCCTGACATCAGGACACAGAATTTGCAGTTTATTTAATATATAGATATATTGTTTCTATTCAATCAGTTTTAATATCAGGATATTTCAGCTATTCAGATTTATTTTGTCATTTAAATTCTGGAGGTTTTGAAGGAAAAACTCTGCAGACCTAAAGTGAGTCACGGTTAACTGTAAATGTTCCAGCCAGAATCAGAGCGAACAGGTTTCCTGTGGAAAGCACCGCAGGAGAGCCAAGATATGGAGTCACTCACAGTTCTGCTGCTGCATCAGTACCATCTGCATCCAAACCCTGGAGTCCCTCAGTCACAGAGCTGCACGGCTGCTTCTGCTGGAGATGTTCAGGAGGTGGAGGCAGATGAAGAGACTGCTGTCCGGCCGTCCAGCTCCTCCTCCCCCCCTCCTCCTCTGCTCCATTTCCCAGGAACCCTGGATGGAGGCCAGGCATGCCCTCCAACCCAGGCTGCCATGAAAGCTCCCCCAGTCAAATTACTTCTCTATTTTTATTGGACCTTGGCACAGAGCTGAACCGGCAGAGCAGAAACCAGTTTTGTTTGTTCCAAATGTTGCTCTTTAACAGCTGATAATTGCACTAATTGCTTACTACCAATTACAGTTTAATGAGACGTTGCAGGAGAGGCTCTGTTGGTACGGGCTCACCTTTACAAGCACATGAATAAAAACTGAAATCCCTGAAACATGAAAACATTGTGAAGCTGTCAAATGCCTTCTGTTGTCAGAGTCTCTCAGCTGCAGCAGCTGGATCCAGATGTTTCTGCAGCTTGGATCCAGAACAAAAGGTTTTTGGCAGCAGAGAAACACTAGACGCTGGAAAGCGATTATTGTGTGGTTTTTTTTGGGATGGGGGAAATGAGCAGACTGCTGGGATAACGAGGAGCAGAGATTTGGAAGAAGGAGGACAGTTCCAAGGAAATTCTGCAGAAAACCCATCAAGCGATTCCAGAGTATTGACGGGAGGTTCACATGAGACAAAATGAAGAATTGAGCATTTTTACTTTGAGGTTTACGATGTTTCCAGTTTAAGAAGCTCTGATGTCGTTACTCTGTGTACAAGACATATAAGAAGCAGTTCAGGTCAACTTTGCATGTGAAGAGATAACCCTGGTAGGAGCAGGGGCCGATTTAGGAAATGTGGGGCCCTGGGCAAAGACAGGCAGGGGCCCCTCTGAATAGAGAACACATAAAACAGCCCCATTCTCCAGATGTAGAAATGTTACAGAATAGACATCCATTATCTGTTCTAGGTTGTGTCCCTCTTTCTGTCCCTTTTCTTCTTGTTTCCCTCTCTATGTTTTGTACTCAGCTGACTTTTCATGCTGTCTCTAAAGGAATGATTAAAGTTTTTTCCAAGCACTAAGCTCACTTAGCTGATTGCTCCTTCCTGTGTTTCCAAAAAGGCCAAAGTAAATAACCCAGTCCTTCTTTTCACTGTAGACAAGCCATGATCTGCTTATCTGTTCTCCATTTTTCATTTGATGAAATAATAGCTGCATGAATCATGACAGCAGACAAGATAGAGTAGAGAGCAGGAGGCGGGTTACCAATCTACTCGCTCTGGAGAGCAGAGTTCGCTGCTTTTAGATGTTGTCTCCAAAGTCTCCAGTAGCAGAAAAAGTCTCTAGATTTGGCGCCAGGAGCTTTTAGAAATCAAAGTGCTAGAGGGGTCTGAAAAGTGGCTAAATATAGCAACTAAAGCCTTAAGTTGGCAACACTGCTCTTTTGCATGGTTTGTTTTCAAATGGTTTGCTGCTGTCTGTTTGGACCTTTCTGAACATGTGCAGCAAAATGGACTGATCCAATATGGTGGACACTGAAGGGGGGGCTTTTAGGCCAAAGGATTTTATATAAAAACATAATTAATGGACACACAAGGAATAGCTATATTAACCATACATTTAAACAGGCTTCTTATGGGGCCCCCAGGAACTTGGGGCCCCAGGCAACAGCTGAGTATTGCCTAATGGTAACTTCCAGGTGCCAAAGCAAAGCCACAGTTGTAGCTCAAGAACCTCTCAGTGTCTGCATTAAATAAGAAAAATTAAGAGAGATTTGATGCTTTAGCTTCCTGTGAGTCCAACCATGCAACTGTTTTAACCAGAGGCTGGCTTCAGTAGAGAGGATTGTTGAAGTTTTGAAATGCCCCTGCCAGACTCTAGTTAACCTGAAACATTTTAGAGAACGTTTGCAAGGCAGAGAGAACAAATATAATTAACTCAAGATGCAGGAAGCTGAATGTTACTGTTCATTTAAGACAGGGGTCTTTAAAGTGTCCAGGCCACGACCCCCAAACTGATGGCGAGATGGAGTGGGGACCCTAGGGCTGGGTGCGAACTTACGGTTCTTTTTATGGTAACCGACGAAATGCTTGGTTCTACAGAGTATCCGAAACATGCCTCTTCTTTTCGTACCAAGTTTTCGTGATTGGCTGTAACACTTAACGTATTCGCGGCATCCAGGAAAAAATACACACAGCTGGTCCCGGCCACAGCCAGGGTTCATGTCTATCTGTTGTGAACTGGTTGCAGCGCCGTGGAACCCCCTTTTAAATGCCCCCCAGGTCAAAAGTCGCGGCTTCACTTTATTAATACTGATGCTAATAGTGCTAATGCAATACATCGCGTGCCGCGAAACAATTTAAGAGCAGAAAGTTGCTCGGTGTTTGACTGCAAGAAAGAGGGAACCGCAGCCAGCGCCACCATCCTCCTCTCAACAGCCTGTGGGCTGAGCAAAGCCAGAGCCGAGTGAATCATGCTGTTTCAAACTGGGCGAGCAAGAGCAGCAAAATCACGTCTGCTGCTTCCTTTTTTACTGCTTGTACCAGCTTCTGGCCTTGGGCTGAAGAAGTTTTGCTGCTCCCGGCTGGGCGCGGTTGAAAAGTTGCTCTGACGCCGTTGGCATGAACTACTTATCCTTTATTTGCCTTGCAGCTATATTTGCTGTGATCAGTGGGAATAAAGTAGTTTTATTATGTTTTAAGTGGAAAATCCACCTGAAAAACTTAATCAGTGCAGTTCATCCTGCCTTCCAATATTTCTGTGGAGCCGCCACAGACTTCACATACCAGCGTGTGCTACCGTCAGTAGATCCCATTCAACGGGCTTGTTTGTCTCCTGAGAGAAAGTTATGATTACGGTAATTTTTTCTAAAGGAAAACTGCTATGAAAAAAGGTCCTCACAATGTAAATAAGGAATATTAGACACCGATTTTTTTTTATTTTATGTAAGAGGAAAATGTAAATGGAAAATCATAGCTTAAAATAAAACTCAAGATTTGTACTTTTTTATGTTGTGTAATTTTCTTTTTCTTCAAATTGATATTATAAAAACTGCGGTATCAAAAAGTATCGCTCAGGAACCGCATCAAGTGAAGGTATCGGGTATTGGTACCGAACCAAAACTTTGAACAATACCCAGCCCTACCCCTAATTATATATTGTATGAAATTGTGTTATATCAAACTGATCCTATAGTCACTCTATTACAGATGCAGTGATGTGGATTCCTGGTTGATGGGACAGGTGTTGTGAATAAAACGGTGCCCAGCTTGAAGGAGCTCCTGTGTGTCTCTGAATGTGTGCATTGATGACTGAAAGACATCTTCTGCCTCCATTTATCCGATTTGCATCTTCTTATTTAAACATTTCCGTCTAACAGGTTTGGATTATTTTGTTTTGTTTCTGGGTTGCAAATAATAAATATCAAATTATATTCAGAAAAAGTTTGCAGATAATTTGCACCATTTCCTTTAGCAGGAAAAAAAGACAGTAAAAGGAATGCATACACATTTATAAGCTACTGTATTTTTTCTCTGCATTTTTATACCATAATAATCATTGTTTCATTTTCTAAAAAGTACATTCATGGTTAACAAATGTTCTGTTAAGCATTAAAAAAATGCATGCATGACCAAATCACGGAGAGCCCATTCTTTTTTCATTAACAGTCGCATACCATGCTTCTAGTTTTTATAACCGGTACTAAAACACATTTTCTTAAGCATGAAATCACCAAAACTTTTTTTTTGTGTGTGTGTGTGTATTCTGATGCCAAACACCCACCCAACAAGGCCATAACTGTTGCAGGCCATTATATATCTTCTCGCTTATGCTTGGGTGGACGGCTTCTACATCTATATAGCGGCGGTTATTCTGTAATGAGTAAGGCTCCATCTGGATCATTATTGTTGTGCAATGATGGCGGTGAGCCTAGTGCAGGCAAATTTTGGGCAACACGGACACACAACTGAAACCGCCAACAAATTACGAGTTAGGAAAAAAACATCTCTTCAAATAAGTTTCCTGGCAGAAGAGATATTTCCAAGTGATTACAAAGCTGCTGTGCAAAGGCAGGTTTTAGGCCTGGGTATGGCGAATGTTTGTGTGCAAACCAGTAAAGTTTATGGCCTCAAAAGCTTACCTAACGCTTATTGAACACATAAAAGTTATTCTAAAGTGCAAAGATGTTAATAACCGATTTTTTTTAAAGCTATATTTACCTCCAGCCTGAGAGTTACAGCCCCTGAGACGCCAAAAAGTTATGAGATATTTAGAAATGCATCATGCCTGAATCTGTGATATTCCTCTCAATGTGAACCCAGATCTGTATGAGGCAATAGGGTGTATGGATTTCACCACCAACAACGGTGCAAACAAAAGCAACATTCCTAAATAAATACAAGTTTGACCTTGAGAAATTATTGTTAGTGGTGCAACAATCAATTAGAGATTAAAACAGGCCAGTTTGTCTTTGGACATCTACTCTTTTTCAACAAATCCTAAGAAAACACATAAATGATCCAATGATTTTTTACTTGTGGTACAGAAACCCAAAAGAGCTCACAGAATGACAGAGTGCTATAAAATGGTTTTCTTTTAAATAAAACTTAACAGCAGATATAGATAAAGAAACTGATCCTAATGTTATTGTTTCATTTCTAGTTAGATTAAAATCTAGTATATATATTTAAAAGAATAGTTCCTTAATGTTTTAAAACATTATAATTTTTGGCAAAGAAAGAAAAAATCTTATTCAGGGAAAAAAACTTTGAATAGCAAACAAAAAGCCTAATGATTGCAACTCAAGATGACGAAAATATTCTTGTTTACAGTTTTGATATTCTGGTTTAAGAACACTAAGACTAACGAGTAGTGTTGGCCCCCAATACCATCTGCTGTATGAAATCGATGTGTGTGTGTGTATAGATGAAGAACTGCATACTACTTTGATGTAAAATAATTGCCATCATGGTTTTGTCAAGTTGCTGCCTACCTTTGTGAAGCAGTAAAAAAGACTAATACTAAGTGAATCCAGTAGTAGAAGTTTTTATTGCCTACCCGGAATGGGTGACAATAGATGAATAAAACTTGGCCTCTAAATGGTATTGTTGCCTTATTTGTTGGTACCACGATACCAATACCACCATTTTTAGTGCTGATCAGGGCCCCGCCTCGATACTGGTATCGGTGCAACACTACTAACGAAGTACTGTGGTTCACTTTTTTTACTTGAATAAGAATGAAAGTTAATGAGACATTAAATGAAGCATAAATTAGAACAAAGCTGCTGCTGTTTTACTTTGTTTTTTTTGTTTCTGTCACAATAAGAATAGCTGTTATAATCAGAGATGGAAGTAACGGCACAAATACTGCTACTGTACTCAAGTAGATTTTTTTGATATTTTTGGCTTTTGGCATTGGCCAGCTTTGCTTTAAGCACTCCAATATTTCACCAAATATTTGCTGTATTTTAAAAATTACTTTAGTTTTGAATCATTTTCATGGAGTTACCGTTATTATTTTTCGCGTGATCAATACCAAATTCATTCGCGACAAATCATTTGCAGCTTGGTGGCGGTGGCGTTAGCATAGTAAGGAAAGTATGGCTGACGAGATGATTGAAAATGAACACAATGAGACCTAGTCCTATTGGCAATCCATTTAAAATGTAAGGACAACGGCATGAAAAAGTAGTTTCTACTTTTACTTTTTATACTTTAAGTAAAATTTACAAGCCTGTACTTTGTTGCTTTTACTTGAGTAAAAGTTTAATCAGTACTTCCACTTTTACCCAGAGTATTTTAACACAAGTATCTGTACTTTTTACTCAAGTATGGAAAGTGAGTACTTTCCATCTCTGTTTATAATTCACATTTTCTGTTTTTCTTATCAGCTTTTTTGGAGTAAAATGATTTTCCTTTATCAGCTGTTTTGCTGGCATCATGCCACATGTATTAATGAATGGCATAAAATGTTTCCATATGACCTCGACAAAGATGTTAATACAAGTTAATTTAACATAATATTAATACAATATAATAAGGCTGATATAAACACAATGAGGGTCAAATGGTTATAGTTGGAATTTAACTTGAATTGATAATCACATTTAATTATGAAGATTAAATAAAAGCTGCTTTTTTTCTTGTTAGCTCAGTACTGTATGCCCAACAGATGTGAAGATAACAGCATAAAAGCCTAATGAAGTACGGGTCACAAACCTTTCACTGCTTCTGGAAAAAAAAAAGTTCAGTAGAAAACATTTGATCCCAACATCTAAGAGAGTTTGTGCCACATGGGAAATAAATCTTTCTCTGAAGTGTGAATTAACTTGTTTTAAATTTATTAGTAGGAGGAATAAAAATGCTGACGTCTTACATTAAAGACTTGCACTATTATCCACAAGTGCATTTCTAAAGAATAAGGGTTGATTTTGGGATGTCTGTGTCCCCCAATGTTTTCTAGATAAGTTCAAGGAAATGATACAGATGCTTAATTTAAAGATGAAGGTAAGTATGCTAAGACATAGATAAAACATAAATGCTAACAGAACAAAAAGGGGAGATGCACCTATCAGCTTTTTCTAACCGATCATCTCAAAGCACTATCTCCATTTGGTAGGGGAACTAAAAACACAACCATTTTTATGTTAGTTACTGGTTTTAAGGCCCATATATTTTCCTGGTTTGCAAATATAAAACATTAAAAACTATTATTTGATAATAATAGTAGAGTAGGTGGAGGAACAACTGTGTCCTCATGCATCCCAACATCAAAAGTACTGGTGCCTTCTATTGTCCATGGAGCTTCAAACTAGGAGCCTAATCGAGTTAAATGAGTTCCACTTTCCTACTTATGGACCTTTATATTTTTAGATTATTTATATATGGTAGTTGTTAAAACCATAACAATAAAAACTACTGTTCTACATGTAATTTTGCACATATAAAAAATGTAGAGATGTCAAGTAACAAAATAAAAAATACTTTGTTACTGTAATTTTACCCATTACTTTTTTTTTCTTCCCATTTCTGACTTCTACAGTACTCATTACATTTTAACACAAATATTTGTACTTTCTATTCCTTACATTTAAAAAAAAAAAAAAACGTTTCTCGTCACTCTTGGCTTCGGGTTTAATGTTTATAAATATTTATTTCATTATGTGCTCCATCCAATGCAGATCATTGGCTCCATCCACATCTAGTGAAACCTAGTGTAATTGGATGAGTAATATAACGCTAAAACACTCATTGGTTAGTTAAAGGAAATCATCTGAAGCAAGCAGGTGATCTTCAAACTGCAAAATGTGAATTGTCTATGCCATGCTACAATGTTGATTCAGAAAAAGATGTTGAAATGTCCACAGGTCGGACACAGTATGAACTTATCGAAGATAGAGACCAACAAGACCTCCCTTTCTTACCCTATCTCAAAAGAATTTTCAGAAATAGTCGAAAAATTTAGCTTTCAATTCATATAGTGGCATCTGGCTAAAGGTTACTTTATACTTTTATAATTTAAGTAGTTTTTGAGCACATACTTTTTTTCTTTTACGCGGAGTAAAGAGCCTTCAAGTTGATACTTCCAACTTTAACCAGAGTAAGCTTTAAACTGCTAGCGTATCTATACTTCTACTTAAGTAACAAATATGTGTACTTTTGACACCACTGTAAAATGCTAAAATATCTAATCTTATAAAAAGTGAGACATAGTACATGCAGGGAATGACTAACGCTTCATACATAATAAATAACTGCTGCAAACTGTCAAATCGGGACATTTAAACTGCTGTTACAGCATGTACTAGCCATCTTGACTGTATAAGTCTAGTCTAGTCTTTGTTAAGTTTTTCCAAATTTCTGCTTCAAATTACCAACTTTTGAGAATGTTTCAGCTGAAATATCTAATTTCGAAGTCAGAAATGTCATCTTCAGAGGACAAAATACACCATTCTATTACTTGTTAATCAATGCAGATGTTCCTAGATCATGCATTTAAAACAAAACATATTTGCATTTTCTTTTTTTTGATAAATTCAATAAGACAGAAATTTCAGCAGGAAAATCTGAGAGGAAGAATAGTTTAAAGTTGTGGTGGGAGGATTCCACCATTTGCCAATGGATTATGCATCTCAACCCTTAAAATAGGTAAAACTATCCAAAGGGTTTAATATAAAAGCATATGTCTGTACCAAAAAGCTCATGTTTATAATAAAAAAATGAGTTCAACAGAATAATGGGCCCATTTATGCCTCTTTTTCTCCTATTTATAAGTAAAAGGTTTGATTACACTTAATTTTAAAAAGGAGTATGTTATTAATCATATATCTGATCTCTGTGTTTGGTGGATTTTTTACTTTGCCTTCCACTTCATCCCCAGGATTTAATAGTTAAACTTATTACCTTTGCGGATGTTAAACAAAACGATTTCATACTGAGCGTGTTTCTGAGAGTTTTGCGGTTAAAAATAAGAGGGAGATGGAGTCTGAGCGAGTAGAAAGGAGGTGCGATCAGCACACACAGAGGTTGAGGTTTCTTCCCAGATGGCAGCTGTTAACTTTGCTCACACGCACAGCTGATTAGAAACACATTGAGTCTGGGGCCGCACGCACACATGTTCAAACATCGCGCAAATGCGCGCAAAAATAGGAATACAGCGAGATATGCACGCAGATGCATACCATACTGGAAAACAAAAAGCCCGGTGAGAATTCACCCGGGGAACAGGCACGCATTCAGTCCCAAACACAAACAGCAGATGCATATATTGAGGCCTCATTAGAGGTTATTAAAACATATACAAACACGCATAAACGTTCCCATGCATTAAGAAAGCAGGCCTGCAGCTTTTTAACAGCAGCCTGAACTTAAATGATTTCTCTTAACCCAGATTGTTGAGTCCAGCCGCAAAAGGGCGCCATCATTTTCCTCTTCCCCCTGAGACGGAGTTTCGGCTCTGGCTCGGCAGTGCGCGCCGGGGTGGGCCCCCTGATTCAAGCCGCTGAGGCTGGTCCCTCCCTCAAACACCAAACTTGAACTCGAACTCGCCCCTCCTCCCAGCCTCGAGCCTCGGCGCGTCCCCCATCGGATCAAAACCCAACGATCCCTTTCTCTATCTTTAAAGTGCGCCACAAAAAAAGGAAGAAAAAAATCTTTCCAAGAAGTCTTCAAGAACTTTCAGCTCTTTCTAATCAGCGCATCATTGCGCAAAAAATAAATAAAATGTAATAGCAAAAATAAACATATATATATTTGTTAATATATATATATATATTTTTTTTTCCTTCTTTTCAGGGTTTTGATTCAACTTTCCACCTAAATAAAAGAAAAAGTTTCAGCTTCGTGTCGCTTTATTTTTGTAAGTTTATCCAACCGGATGCTTTGCGGTCAGCATTAAATCATCCTTCAGGAAAAATGTTCACGTTTTCCAAACAATACCGCCAGTAAACAGGGTTCTTAATTCCAGAGCCATCCAGATCCCACGACTCCTTCCTGCGTCCCGTCAGAGGCAGCGAGAGAGAAGAAAAAGTTCATCAAATATTTCTTGTCGTCCTTACCCTTAATTGCCTTTTGGGTGGGTTTCCCCAGCCCCGGCTGCTCTGTTACTCATTCCCCATAGATTCTTGTATGTGGCGTCATGGGTGTAACCCCCCTCCCTCCCCCTTTCTCCCTCCTCCCCCCCTTTTCTGGGGCTTCTTTTCTATAATATTTACTTCACATCCTTTAATACACCCTAGCCATTAAACTTTTCCCATGTTAAGCTTCCCATCATTATATCTGTCTTTATTTCACTTCAGACTAAACTGAGCATCAGGGTTCATGTTTCACATATTTGGGGCTAAAAACAGTATGATTGTTATTCTAATGAGGAGCAGCTAAAGCCCCCGGATACCTAGCTTGGGACCAGCTGCAGGGCCACCAGGGCTGCAGTGTTAACTGTCAGTTAGTAACATAAGAGGGCTTGATTTCCTGTGGCGATCAACGCCACAACCCCCTTTTTGGCTGTCAAATTCCCCTCTCCTCCCCTTTTCTTCTTCATTTTTTTTTTTTTGTTGCTCCCCTCGACCACATCTATGTCGTCTCCCCTCCCTCCTCTTCCTCCTTCACCCAAGATCTGTTTCTCATTATCCTCTCTAGTCTGCTCTCTGTCTGAGTCAGGAGACGAAAAACTTAAAATAAACACACCCCTCTCTTGGTCTCTCCAACATCTCTATGCCCTGTCCCCCATACACTCTGTAAGCCCCCCCTCTGGTTCTCACAATCAGTGGGCTTATGTTGCACTGGTGTGTGGGAACATGGGGCCGATTTTCCTCTGTGTCATCCCCTCCTGGGGTTCTGTGGGAAGCGGCCTTGGGTCCTGGATTTGACTGCATTGTGGTTGGGAGAAGAAAACTGCTACCAACAAGGCAGACACAAACATTTCCAGAACCCCCGTACATTTGATTAAAAAAAAAAAAGTTAAAAATAAAGAACAAAAAAAAAAAAAAACATCGCTCAATCCAAAAGTGACAAGATCAGCATCAGGTGACTTGTATTTAGTGGGTTAAAATTGTTGGTATGTTTTAGTTGTTTGAAACTACAAACATCCATCTGCTTTTCTAGTAATAACTTGTTTACATCCATCAAAAGTAAATAAAGTGTGTATAAATAGTACAATGTAGACATGAACAGTCTATTAATGGAGTTTATGCGGACAGAACAGCCTGAAAGTTCAGTACTAATACAGTGTAAAATAGTATTATAATATATGAGTGAAAAGATAAAATCAAGTAATCAATCCCACCAAAGATCAATAAAGTTCCTGCTGAGAAAATATTAATTTAATTCAATTCAGTTTGTTTATATGGCGCAATTCACAACACATGTCATTCAAGGCACTTTACAGTTTTCTATCTAAGGAAAACCAGCTGATTGTGCATCGACTCATTGACTCTTCAGCAATCCTCACACTAAGCATGCTTAGAAGCGACAGTGGAGAGGGAAAACTCCTTTTGAACAGGAAGAAACTCTCCAGCAGAACCAGGTTCAGTGTGAGCTGCCATCTGCTGGAGTGACATCTACCTGGGGTTCAAGGAGACAGAAGCAGACATAGAAAAAGAAACATAGATACAAAAGGCAACTGTCAACCAGCTCCACAGGCGTCTCCGCCCAGGAAACACACAGCCAGGTATACGAGCTCCGAACCAGCTCCCACATGTCAGGAGGGATGAAGAGAGCACATCACAGTCAGAGAAACAGGACACACTGGAAAACAGGCCAAGCTCCAAACATCTAGAAAGAAAGGTGTTGATGGCAGCAGCACAGCTGATATTTCTTCTCCAGGATGGAGTCACAGCCATCCCAGGTGACCCTCATCATGTAGGTGATAGAAGGCCGCATTGTGCTGCTTTCTTTTTGTTGCCTCTGAAGTTCGAGTCCATCGCTACAATAACGGTTTCTTTGATCCTGATTAGCTTAGCTGTATTAACCGAAAATGCAAAGCTCACTTTTTAAAAATACTTGACTTTTGGTTCCAAAACTATAACTTCAGTTTGTTTTTTGTTCAGCTGGAAATAAAAAACATTTGCAATAATTCCATGCATTGATTTCTTTCTTTTATTTACCACCCAGAGCTTGAATGGATTCATAAATGTATAGCCGCAGGTTTTTCATTTAACCTCAGTCGCCTCAGCAGATGGTCGCCACAATGAGCCTGGTTCTGCTGGAGGTTTCTTCCCTGTTGTGGAGTTTTTCCCCACTGTCGCTACAAGTGGGTTTATGTGAGGGATTGCACTGAGTCAATGAGTCAATGCAATATTGTGGTTTTCCTTTAGATAGAAAACTTTGAAACAATCTGACTGTATGATCTGGTTGAATTGTATCTGTAAAGTGCTTTGAGATGACATGTGTTGTGAATTGGTGCTTTATAAATAAACTGAATAGAATTGCATAGTTATTATTACTTATATTGTTATTTAAAAAATATGAGTTAGGCAGAGTTTGGAGATCAGTGTCCCGACCTAGTTGTCCAGACACTGGAGTAAACAACAGTGTTGAATGCCGCACTGAGGTCCAATTCCAGCATCTTGGTTCTTCCACAGTTCGCATTTATACTGATGTCATTGAACACATTGACAAGGGCAGTTCATGTACTGACTGGAAGACATCAAAGCAGCGCTGGTCATAGTTAAGAAGGTATTTACTGTATATCCCATCCAATCTTTTCTTCCCTTTTGGCACATTCTTTTTCTTTCTTTGACTATTTGAGCTGATGTAACGAGTCAATTTCTAAACTCTGAGATCAGTAAAGTCAATCAATCAATCAGTCAATCAATCAGTAGTCCATAGTACACCCAGATTTGCAAAACATATATGTAAAGGAAAAGGTGATATTCTAATATTATACTGCTGAGAGTATAGTAATGATGTAAGGAGAAAGATTACATAAGTAGTGGGGACAGTAAAAGAAATTGTATAGCAAGGACAGAGAGCTGTTTTCCTATGGTACAACATTATAATAGTGTGTGACTGTATGGGGACACAGTAATGTAGAGCCCCAGGAACAGACTGCACCATGGCGTCTAAAGCAATGTTGCCTCCAGGGTGGATCTTTTCTGCATGAAGTTAAGAGTCTAAAAATATGACTACTAGACAATAAGTTGACCTAGATGGATGGATGAGCATTCTACCGTCAGGACAAGATATGATCAGTGAAGCTATGTTGCCCTCATGTGGTCAGAGAGTCGTTTGACAGTTTCTATGACCTGGATGACTGAGAAATCTTCACCAACTTTCATATTTTTTTTACAGCACTACAGTGGCTTATTTTTTGGACAGTAGGCTGACAGGAAAGGGGTATGAGAGAGGGGAGAGACATGCAGGAAAGGACCACAGGTCAGATTTTGAACCCGTCAGCTGCATCAAGGACTAAGGCCTCCATACATGGTTCATAAAGCAATCCACTGCCCTTCACCTGCACAATCGCACCAGCCTATATCCTATTATCAAATAAATTAAAAACAAACACAGATCAATCAGCAAAATGAACATTATTTGCAACCCTAAAATAAAATGAACATTTCTATGTTTTCCATAGTAATTATACACACTGCTCCCTGGGTGCCCCACAATGGCAGTCCACTGGTTCCCTCAAGGGGACAGAATAATTGCAGAGGTAAATCTCTCCCAATGTGAGAGATTGATAAAGTTAAATTATTATGAACCAAGCAGAAGGGAAAGTGCACTCAGAAAGGCACCTCAGAGTTCTGATTTTCATTTGATAGAGAATAAGTGCAAGAAGCTAGATTAGGTGATGGTAAGGTTGCCTTCCAATATCACCCAGTACCAAAAGTAAAATCCCCGACATGCTAGAGGAAATACAGAAAAAGATATTCAGTCAGCAGAACTGACTGCTGTAATTTCAATTAGAATTTCCCATTACTGAAAAAAGGAAATAATCTTTTTATGGAAAATGATTTATTTGTTCTTAAGTTGGAAATCATTTTACTTTATTTAATACTTTATTGAAATTTCTGTCTCATTTCATATCAGAAAAAAATTATTTAAAAGTCAAAATCTGTAATATTTGTAATCCATTTTAATGATTGGTTGGCATAGCAGTGATGAAGTGATCAGGGGGATCAAATCCTGCTCTTCTGTTACTGGCATAGAAATAATGAATAAAAACAGAATTTTCCCCATACTTCATTTTAATTGCTTTGTTATTGTCAACCCAGAGGTCGACTGATCTTTGACCTACAAGGTTAACAAGTAAAATGATATAGAGCAAAAACTATTCTGGGGGACGTAAAAATGTTTATATGAAACTGATGAAATATGTCTCTGACTCATTGCTGCTACTTTTTCACATGCTTTAGCTTGCTGTAGATATTTTAGAGATTACATCAGTATGGCACACCTCTTTTTCAGTAAATAAATCTTCCCCAAAGTTTTAATGATTCAACATGGTTTACATTCAAAAAGTGTTTTTAATATATAGTTTTGTCTGCTTCTTCTTTGAAGACTTCTTTACATTTTATAGCACAAAAGCAAAACGTCAAGTTGTCTATTGTTTAAAAAGCCAATTTCAAAAAGTTTTTTTTAGATCTTTGAAAGAACAGAGAAAAATACCTAATGTTTAGTGTCTTTTTTTGAAATTCATATTTCTCCATTAGTTTTGAGCTGCATAACAAATAAAATGATTAAATGATTATGAAAAGCAGTTCTCTTCAGATAAAAGATATAATCGGGGAATTTCATTGATTAGAGTTGTCTTTTGTGGTAGCTCAGTAATAAAGGTACCTTCAGATAGGTTGCACAAGTTTACATTTAAGGATTTTTCACTGTCAAAAATATTCCATATTTGATTAATTCACCTTTAGAAACCTGTTGGGATAATGCTGGGAGGATATTCGAACACATTTTTCAGAAATCAGTTCTTTAAAATCCATTTTCCAGGAAGCAAATGATCTAATAAAGGGTTAATTTGTGGGTTAGGAAGGTTAATACAAAAGCTTCGTCCATTTCCAACCATTTAAATGTTTGGATTCATTGAACCGTCTCATAATTAAAATGTGTCCAATCTTTCAAGTATCCAACTGTTGACCTGAGGTTATAGATGCATTTGAGATAACAGCCAAATTATTCAGTTTGAGTCACAATAGTAAAACTTTTTCTTCCAAGGCCTTCGTCCCCCCCCCTCACTCTCTTTGACCATGCTGATGTTTAATGAGCTTTGATATTTACATTGGCCTTTTCAGAATATTTGGTGCATGATTAAACCCAGATGGGTTCCTGGTTGTTCCAGATCATCTGAACCAATTTTCTTCAGTGGGTCACAGCAGAGCTGACACAATGCAACTTGACTTTTGTGAAGGGGCCCCCAAACAATCAGGGGTCTTAATGCTACATTTTTAAACAGAATATGTAAATATACATTTTAATCGCTTTTAAGCTCAACCCATTCCACAGGGACGCTGGCAGGAAGAGGGGCCCCAAAATCTAATTCTGTCCCAAACCCTATGCATCCTTGGACAGCTTTGGTCACATGGCTAGAAAGTATGCATTTAAATTGGTGTTTGTGTGGGCTGGAGCCCCACAGTGGTAGCATTTCTTTCAGTTTGTAATTTTTTATCTTGCATTGATCCTGTGGTGTGCACACATGCCAGCAATGAAAGGCATCTTTTAACATTTTCTTTCCTTTCTGTTGCCTACTTGCAGGAAGTTAGCCTCGTTCCTGACTAGCAAAGAGTGGTATCACTTTAAGAAGGCTTAAAACTGGTAACCGGCTGGTAGCACTTCATGGTTGGAGTTGGGTTTAGATGGTTTAAATGTTTTGCTTTATTAAAGCGTCAGCAATCATCTATTCTGGTTCGAATTCTTAATCCTAAGGTATTGTTGAAGACTTATGTGCTGGCACAGTTAGACATTTTGAGCATTTTTTTTTTTTTAAGGATGAATATGCAGCCGATAATAGAAGTTGAAAGGATGTGGAGGGCTCCACAAACCAGCACAACTTTATCATACCCCTGTTGTTCATAAGTTTTGTATCAGCAGACAAGACATAGCAAGCAGCATTCGTTTGAAGTGAAACAATTTAACAAAAATGCACTTTAAAGTTGTCAACTATTAAACCTTAGGGACCAAATAATTTACACAGAAGATTTTTTAGTTTATTTTTTATTAGAGAGCAGCCATTTCCCCCCCATCAGGGTCTCCAAATACATTAAACAAAACAGACAAAATATTTAGAGTACATTCATTTGCCAGTAGCTCAGCTGCTAAAGGTCTGCATCTGTCAGCTCATTAGCAGCTAAGCTATCAGCCAGACCTGGAGGACTGGAGTTGGCCAATCCCATCCAGTGAAGTCCTGATGTCCCACCTGTAGAAAACAGACCAATTAAAGATCCATTTTATCTACTGTAAACAAAACTCCAACCATGTGAACAAGTAGGGCAGGAAACCATTTAATCTAGTAATATCAAATGAAACCAGAAGCAGGCTTACATGTTTCACATCAGTTTTAGAACCAAATTACAAAATCTTACCTTGAGGAACATAAGAAGCAGATTCTTTCCTAAAACGAAAACAAAAAAAAGAAATTAACATTTATTCTGAACTGTGAGGGACTCGACTTTGAGTGCATCACAATGTCAAACCCATCAGTGCAGTGAAAGTATAATCATCGGCTTCAGGTGAAACACGGACTCACATGCAAATCATCATTAAGGTTTGACTCCAAAAATTCATCCCTTAACAGAAACTGCTTTTAACTGTTGCTACTCTATGACCAACCATGGAGCTGAGGGCAGATGCACCAGTGCATTAGAAAAATAGCATTACCTGAATTATTATTAAAGTGGCTCATTTATAGTGTATTTAAAAAATAAAAGACATTTACAAAAGACAGGCACAGCTGAGGAGCTTGTTAACTCATCCCTTTGTGCACGGACTTTGATGTAAATGCAAAGTTTTTCCTTGCACTAAACTTTCTATGCAATACAGACTGAAGTCAGCAAACTTCCCAATCAGATTTGTCTGTGGATTTCACATTCATAGTGGATAAATTACAATTTTTTTTTTATTAACCATTTACAAAAAAAATTAATTAAGAGCTCAACTAAAAGTTTAATCAATCCTTTTGCTGCATTGAATGCATATAAAGCCCCCAAAACAAAAATTAGTGATTCATTTTACTTGAACAGTTTTAATATAACTCATAAACTAGGCATGACCAAGGATTTACAGTTTCTATGTGTTTTTAAGCCTTTAATTGTCGAGCATCTCCTGTGAGATCAAACCATGTGGTTTGGTTTGGCGCTAAGCCTGCAACAAAGAGGCGAAGCTGCTCTGCGCTAAAAAAGCTCATCCACCTGCTTCAGCATCAGAGCATCAGCTCAGGAGGAACCAAGGCCGACTTTAAAAACGAACATTTACCGGATTTCCAGCTCCTAAAAACGCTGCTCTCTGGTTCCACTGCAGAGGAAGCTCCTTCACCTTCCAGCGGAACGAGGAGGAAAGAACGTTAATGAGGCGGCGCCTTGATTTATGTCTCTATCAAACCACGTGCGTGACGTCACACCGGGCAACTTCCGGTTTAGGCCTTTTTCTTTGAAAATCAAGGTATCTAAAGGCTCCTATGTGCAAATAATAATAAAAATAAAAATATGAATTACTTAAGTATAGGTTTGTTTTACAATAAACTCTTATTTCATCTTCAGAGGCTTGAAATAAAACAATGGACCTAAATAAGACATTAAATTCTAATTCTGTATTTTTCACTCAGGCAAACATTTTAACAGTTTTTTTTTGTATTACATTTTAATGTTTAAAACAATCAATTTAAAAAAAACACAATGCTATAGTCACTATACAACACAAAATCACCTCTAAAATGGCAAAGGATGTAGTAAAACCAAATAAATATTATTTTTACAATCAAAATGATCTAAAAATTACTAAACGAGTACATAACGTATGTAATTAGTTTCTTGTTTACTGTCTGAAGGCCCCAACAGCCAATACATATGAATTTATAAAACATAGAAGCTCCATAGAGAGCGTTCTGAGCAGCTGTCTCACTGTGTGGTGGGAGGCTGCAGCGCCTCAGACTGGAGGAAGGTGAGGAGAGTGGTGAGAACAGCAGAGAAGATCATAGGGGCTCCTCTTCCCTTCATTAAAGACATTTCATCCCAGCGCTGCGTGTCCTGAGCCCATAACATTATAAATAACCCCTCACACCCCCACCATGAACTGTTCTCCCTGCTGCCCTCTGGGAAAACAGCTTCTTCCCCACCGCCATTAGACTGCTGAACTAAATGGGCTTAAAATAAATAAAATGTAAAATAAAAAAAAGTGCTGAATGTTGAATGAAAACTGCCTTTTAAAACATCTGAAATATCATGAAAAAGTAGATTTGATTTCAGTAATTCCATTTAAAGTGAAACTTGTATATTATATCTTCATACATTACATACAAACTCATATATTTTAGATGTTTATTTTGTTTAATTTTGATGATTACAACCACAACAAATGAAAATCTCAAATTCATCATATCAGAAAATTCAGAACAGTTGTGAAAAGGTTCAAAAATTGATGGCCCCGGTGCCACACTCTAATCAGCTAATTAACTCAAACCACCTGCAAAAGCCTTTTAAATGGTCTTTTCAGTCTAGCTCCTGTAGGCTACACAATCATGTGGGGAAGACTGCTGACTTGACAGTTGTCCAAAAGCATCTAATTCATCTACTTACCTTGCACAAGGAGTGGGCACACACAAAAGTTAAGTCATCGCTAAAGAGGCTGGTTGTTCACAGAGCTCAGTGTCCAAGCACATTAATAGAGAGGCGAAGGGAAGGAAAAAGATGTGGTCGCAAAAAGTGTACAAGCAAGAAAGAGAGATAAATCCAAGACCCTGGAGAGGTAGATTGAGTTCGAAAACCCATTCAAAAATGTGGGGGAGATTCACACAAAGAGTGGACTGCAGCTGGAGTGAGGGTTTCAAGAACCACCACACACAGACGCATGAAAGACATGGGTTTCTGCTGTCGTGATTCCTTGTGTCAAGCCACTTCTGAACCACAGAGAGAAGCCAGCAGCGGCTCTTGTCTGGGCTAGAGAGAAACAGGACTGTAATCGTTGGTGAGTGGTCCAAAAGTCCATGTTCCCGACATTGAAAGTGAATTTTGTATTTCCTTTGGAAATCAAGGTCCCGGAGCCTGGAGGAAAAGAAGAGAGGCACTTCATCCACGCGTTGCTTGAAGTCCAGTGAAAAGTTTCCACAGTCAGTGATGGTTTTTGGGTGCTATGTCATCTGCTGGTGTTGGTCCATTGTGTTTTCTGAGGTCCAGGGCCAACGCAGAGCCACATACCAGGAAGCTTTAGAGCACTTCATGCTTCCTGCAGCTGACCAACTTTTTGGAGATGCAGATTTCTTTTTCAAACAGGACTTGGCACCTGCACACAGTGCCAAAGCTACCAGTACCTGGTTGAAGGACCAAGGTATCCCTGTTCTTAATTGGCCGCAAACTCTTTCCTGACCTTAACCCCATAGAAAATCTATGGGGTAATATTGTGAAGAAGAAGATGCAATACACCAGACCCAACAATTCAGAAGCGCTTAAAGCCACTATTAGAGCAACCCGGGCTATCACTGTCTTTTAACACCTGAGCAGTGCCACACAGACCGGATCGACCTTACGCCAATGCAAGCATTTGCAGTAATAATATGCTGTAGGCCGTGAGGAGGCCCAACTAAATACTGAGTGCCGTACATGCCTTCATATACTTTTCATATGTTCATACTTTCAGTTGGCCAACATTTCTATAAATCCTTTGTTTTATTGGTCTTCAGTAATATTCTAATTTTCTGATATGATGAATTTGAGATTTTCATTTGTTGTCATTTTGTAATCATCAAAATTAAAACAAAATAAACATCTGAAATATATGAGTTTGTATGTAATGTATGAATATAATATACAAGTTTCACTTTTTTAAAATGGAATTACTGAAATCAATCTACTTTTTCATATGATATCTTTAATTTTATGACTGACCAGCACCTGTATACCAGTAATTTAGTGTGTACAAAATTTGCAATAAAGTCTGTCTAAGTCTAACACCCAGAAGAAAATTAGAACACACAAAATTAAACATAATTTTCAAAATTGCAAAATAAAAAAGGAAAGCCTGAAATGCATATGTTTTCAAGACTCAGTACTTTTCAGACACCTTCCCTTCAGATACTGCTTTAAAAATTTTTTGTCCTCACCTGCTTTTTAATTATCTAGAGACCAGGATTTTAGATCATTCCTTTTTCCATGATAGCCAAAAAAACTTGTCACATCCTATACAGCTTGGTCTCTTTGAAATATCAATTTTAAGAGCTGCAACAGATTCTAACCAAATTTAGATTTAAACCTTAACTGGTCTTTCTATGAACATGCTTAAAGTGCAGCTCTAGGCGCATGTTTTCAAGTCCAAGGAGATTATTTGCTCTTCTTCAAGTCTGAGACTCATTTTAAAATGGTTGGATTTACCCTAGTCACTGCATATTAACCTGATGGGAAAATATCAGGGCTAGAAATAAGCTTCCCAACATCATGATGTTGCTACCACCATGCTTTTGCAGTAATGTGTGCGCAGGTTAAACTGCTGCCAGTAGTCAAACAAATACAATCCGCTCAATTTTTACAATATTTTGTCATCTTGAAAACGTTGAGATAAATGCAAAATCAAAGTATTTAAAAAAATAATGTGATTTAAAAACCAATTAGCTTTACTTGATAAAGAAAAACGATCCAGTTCTTTACTCTGACTGTATTCTATCTCTATATATATAAATTTAAATATAAAATATTTATATATAATATTTATGAAGCCAGTAGATGTTATCAACGAAATGTCCTGGGACGAGTATGAACCCCAGTTGGCCTCAGCAGATGGCCACCACACTGAGTCTGGTTCTGCTGGAGGTTTCTTCCGTTAAAAGGGAGTTTTTCCTCCACTGTCGCTACAAGCATGCTTAGTCTGAGGGGATTGCTGAAGAGTCAATGATTTGATGCAATCAACTGGTTTTCCTTTAGATAGAAAATTTTGTATAAATTTGACTGTATGATTTGGTGAACTGTAAAGTGTCTTGAGACTACATGTGTTGTGAATTGGTGCTATATAAATAAACTGAAATGAGTGGCAAGGAAACAGGAAGCTATTTTTTTGGGGAAGGAATAAGGAAATAGTGAAAAGGAAGAAGATTGGAATAAAGTAGAATTAAAAAATTAGAAAAGCTGGGTAAAGCAGAGGCCAATTGAAGGGGAGTCCAGCATAAAACAATCAATTAATGAACCATCTAGATATTCCATTGACAAACAAAATGATGACAAAGTAAAAAATATTCAAAGTAGTTAATCAGGGAGAGAGCGCTCAAGGCAAAGCTATATGCATCAACAAGATTGATGTGGAAAAGATCTCAGTGCAGCTTTGGTGGAGAAACAAAAAAAAGGATTAGCAGGGGGAGTAATGGAGGAAGGCCTCTAAAAGTAACTGACAAAAGAAATTCTAGAAAATAGTGGTGAAAAAAAGTAAAACAAGGAAACGGGTTAAAAATAAAATGGAGAAAGGTGTGACAGCTTATCAGTGTTGATCAAATTCAAAGAAGGAAATTTATCAAGTAAGGTTTTCATTGGTTATATGAGCTACAATGTGGTTTTCATGGTACAAGTGATCAATTGCAGTGCCGGATGACAAAGAAAACAAAAAAAAAAAAAAAAAATCAAAAATAATAGTGAACGCTTTTTGAAAAGAAAGATTTAAACCGGAAACTGTTGAAAGTATGATAGGAAAAAACGAAAGGGACCATTAGAACATGAAGAGTGACGACAGCATAAAAAGACAAATTAGAAAATATGAGGACGAATTTGATTAAGTATTTATTATGTTGGATTAAGTTAAACAGTTAGTTAAAAAATATAGATTTTTTTTTTATTTTAGTTTATTTTTTTCTGGGGTGAGTCTTGTTTCCTGTTTCCTTGTTTAACTCCCTTATTAGTTGGTGGCGGAATGAATCTTATACTAGTTTGCCAACCTACCATAAAAACCTCTTCACAAGAAGAAGAAGAAGAAGAAACTACAAGAAGAAGATGTTCTCAGCAGATACAGGAAAAAAATAGGCAAACATAACACCGACATGTGTGAATACAGTGAGCAACAAGAAACAATTGAACATGTTAGGGTACACTGTAAGAAATATGAAAGAAAAAAAGGAGGAAAGTGGTTCAAAAATCTTAAAAAAGAGAGAATACACTTTTAATTTAATAGAAATCCTAAGAAAGAATTAAAGAGATAAGTGTTATGTAATTATTTTTCATTATCTTAGATTAATCAATGTAAATGAGAGGATTTGAATCTTATTTTTGGTTTTGTTAGTTTTTGTTTTATTGATTAGCCATTCAGTTTCACACTCCATCCAGTTGGTGGCGGTAATGCGTTTTTCGTTGCGGACCAACCGCCAATAAAATTCCATAAAAAGAAGAAAAAAAACTACAACGTCCTACTCGCAATGTTTTCTTACGGAAC
>JAGKQL010003054.1:0-27142 GCA_018398635.1 Cyprinodon brontotheroides | reverse complement strand
TGCACTATGATCCTGGCACTATGAGCCCTGCAGTATGAGCCCTGCACTATGATCCCCCACACTATGATCCTTGCACTATAATCCCCTGCACCATGGTCCTGGCTCTATGATCCCGGCACTATGAAATGCAGAAAAGGATCAACACCCACACTGCAAAAAATCAAAATCTTGATAAGTAATTTTTTCTTGAAATAAGTGCATTTGTTCAATTTAGATTTAAAACAAGAAAACACAATTGCATTGTCTTATTTCAAGTGAATATTATCTAATTATCTTAAGTGTAAAAATACTGATTCCATTGGCAAACTATCTCATTTACCTACTTAAATCAAGGGTAAATACACTTAATTTAAGAAATTTTTACTTATTTCTAGATCGTTTTTACAGTGCAGGAGAGTGGTAGAATGGGCTGGTCAAAGTTTGGACCTTCTGTCCTATTAAGATGTTCTTTGAAATTAAAAAAAAACTCGTTCTTGCCAGTTTTCCCTTCATATGAAATCAATTGGAATAAGATGAAATTGTCTCGAGTAAAACAGAAAACTCTTCTATATGATCTCAGGTTGTTTTTGTATACTATTCATATATCCTTTATGATCTAAAATATTCAGATGTGACAACCAAAAACTTTTGACTGGTCTTGGAGAAGAACTGAATGTGGGATCCAGAAAAACGAATCCCCTAAAGAAAATGGAGCTGTGTGATTGGTACTGCAAGCATAAGGAGTCATTATCCGAGGAGCCTAATGGAAGGATTGGCAGACAGAACTAGGAAAGATGAAGTGAGAAAGAGATTACAAAGTGGTAGATGGAGAGGCGGAGTGAGAAAGAGGAAGCTGAATGGAGCATATGAAAGCTAATAGAGGCAGAGTAAAACCCCCTCTGAGAAGAATGACTCGCTTTCCCCTGGGATTAGGAAGGTAATTATTTGAAGGAGGTTTCTCATCAGAATATCCAAAGGTGTGGAAAAGGGAGGCAGGAAAGAGCAGAGAGGCCTTAGCTACCAGAAATGAAAAAGATACTTTGACCTCTGTGGTTGATAGCAGACCCAGATTCCTTAGAGCTGAGGAAACATACCTGATGTCTTCAAAATGTTTTCTGTTGATCTGCTAAAAGGCTCTGATTGGGGAAAGAAGGAGACAAAACCTGCTGATCACTGATAAGCTTTTATTTGATGCTGACAGGAGCCTCATAACCACAGCAGCCTTATCGGATTCTATGAAAAGGTAGCTGCTGTTTGTAATGGACGTCTCCATTCGTCCAAATGTCCTCAACAAAGATCAAAAAGATGTTTAACAGTAAATGAAGACTTTAATCTCAGAAGGTTGTACATTCATTCATCAAAATTGCTCATAAACATCCAGTAATATTGAAAGGTAAAATATACAGGCAGCAAACAGTCCCTCTCTTAGTCTGCTGTCCATCCATCCGCTGTGGAGGCTCCGCCTTTCTTCACCGCTAGATGGGACAGGAAGCAGAGATTGTCTGAGGAGCAAAAGTCCTTTTCCTCTGAGCGGAGAAGAAACGAGTCAATAAGCACCACGGTTCTCCTTGTGGATCAAACAGGAAGCACGTTAGCAAAGTGTTCATGGAGGAACAGCGTCCGACTCTCCAACCGCTCTGAATGAAAACTTCGTCACATTTAGTCTTTGTTCCTTCCAACCAATGACATTCGTTCACTTTTACTGTCCCACATTCAGGCCCAGTCCTCCTGTCTTTAGCACCCTACCAGACAGACGCTTTAATACTGCAAAGATTGAACAGTTAGGAAGCAGCTGATGCATGCCGCCACATGCTAACAGTTTTAAAACATTTGAATCATACCGAGATAAGCTGTTCAGTTCTTTCAAACGTCAACCTGGTCTCATGTATAAAACTGTCATCAGCCAATCTTCTGATTGGTTCCTTTGATTCTTCAGGCTCACATTAGGAGGAGAAGTGATCTAAGCGTGAATCCAAAGCATCTGATGTGAGCCTGACAGCTGTGACCCAAACTGATCGTCTGCATGAGGTCAGCTCCACCTGATGTGGAAGGACACTTGGCTTCAAAGGCCACGTCTGTCAGGTCTATCCACAGACTTTCAGATTCTTTGGGATCATCCAGATGTTTTTGAAATGTTGTTTTGAACTTTCGTCATTGATTCTGACCTGGGATGTTCCATGGAGGCCAATCTTTGACTTTGGGGAAACTTTCTCTTTCTGGATGTATTCTTTGGAGCAGCAGCCCTAACCTCCACCTCTCCACCGTCTAACGTGCTCATCTGTTTATTTAGAGCCAACCATGGCTGCGTTAAAGGCACTCAGACGTTTCCAATCATTATTTTGAAAGAAATCAACAAACTTCCATCTTTCTGCACCAAGATGTTGCCTTGCAGCTAAAGTCCTGCTGGATGTTTAACTTTATGGGTTCAGGTTAGTTTAGCTGGTTAAGCACAGCTGGTGATATTGGGTAAACTTGCTATCTGAGCTGAGCAGTGTTAGCGTGGATCTTAGAAATGGTCTCTGGTTGGTTCGGTGCTTCTCATGACGTCTCTAAGAAAGATAAATACCATCAATTTAAACAACAGTGGAATCTACAGAGCTGACAGATAAGCTTATAAATGATAATAAATGATTCCATCCTGCTTTAATCTGCTCCATGAAGGTCTTTGTTTCAACTATTTAAGAAGATTTTTCAACCCGTGGAAGTTTTTCTCTCACTTCCTGTAATTCAATAATGCAGCATTTTAATGTGAAAGTCATCAGGAATCAGTTTCATCTTCTACGTTTTATTTTGAAATCCTTCTCCTTTCAGTTATTCTCCAGTTTCCAACGTTTCCTTCTTTCCATCTCAGGAGCTTCCTGTCAGCCTTCATAATCTGTTCCACTAACCCACTGCTGAACAAGAACTCTGAAGGTTTGAAAGGAATAAAATATCATTTAAAAATAAAAAATAAAATTGTTAATATTTTTAGTTCAGGTTCCTTCATTGATAGAAACAAGCAAAATATTAACTTCCAGTGAAAAGTTTGGTTCTGATGTTTGTTTAGCGAAACTAAATTAATTTACAATAAGAATTATAAATTAAACATATTTTCTAACTTGTTTGGGCAGCATCCAGGGGGGCGGAGCCTAACCAAAGGCTCCTCCCCTTAATCTGGATTAAGAAGACATTAATATCCATGTTTATGATGGTAAATAGATAAAAACCAGATTACAGTCAAGTCATCGTTTCCCTGCTCTCAGCATTTTTCTAATATTTCATTACAGAACAGTAAAAATCCAACTATGAGAATAAAAATGTGATTTTATGCCGAGTTGCTGAACCGCTGAGATCTTCTGTGTCTGGTGTTAGTGTTTTTCTACCAGCTGAGGAAGGTAGAGATCAGCTTTGGTTCTGAGCCGGTAACCTTCAGCTCAGCAGCAGCTTCTACTGACCAATTAATTAGACGCTTTAGGACGGTTTGTTCAGCCTGTTAGAGAAGCCGGATGGTCGAAACCTGCAGCCACCAATCAGATTTAGGCTGCAGAAAACATCTGGATTCTGACTCTCTCACTTGTGCAGCAGCTCCTCTCTCCAGCCTTTCTAATAAGGCGACTCTAACCCTCACAGGGACCAGAATAACTGGGCACCTCCAGAGAATCGTAGCGACTGAGCGTTGTCCAGAAATAAAGTGGGAGCTGTTCTGCAGAATGGTCTGCTGGCAGGATGCCTGAGAGGAACAAGAGAAACAAACCTTTCCTTCTGGCTGTTGTGCAACATGTTGTAAAGTGCTGAGGAGGGAGGAGGGCAGCGGAGGACAGAGGCTCAGCTCCACCACTGGGCCGTAAAAACCCAAAGATTGAAAACATTTGATCTCCATTTAGATACAAAAGACATGAAAGAGTTAATCAGTCGATATGGACCAACAGAAGGAGGAAATATCACCACAAGCATTTACATTATTAGGAGCAACGACCACAGATACAGTGGGTACGGAAGGTATTCACACCCCTTTAAATTTCTCACTTGTGTCATTGCAGCCATTTTATTTTTATTTCTAAAAGTTAAAAGGGTTTGAATACTTTATGCACCCACTGATATGTACAGCGTAAAATCACAGCATAGAAACAGCATGAATGGAGGAACTTTACAGAGGAGAGGAGAGGAGAGGAGAGGAGAGGAGAGGAGAGGAGAGGAGAGGAAGTGTCTAACAGGGCAGGGGGATTAAAAAAGGGACAGAGGGTCCGAAACGTTCCACAGCTGCTGAGCCAAAGCTCTGCAGCGACGATGATGATGATGATGAGGAGCAGGAGGAGGAGGAGCAGTAGGAGGGGTAGGGGCGTTTTAGTGTTTTTCCCCACATTCAGGTGAGCAGCGTCTTCACATGCCTCCATCAGCAACCTCAGATTATCCGAGCAAAGGACTTTTAGGCTTCAAAGGTGAAAATGTCTGCCTTTCAGTCTCTGCATCAAAGAGAGTTCCTCAAAATACAGTTGCTTGGCAGGAATGAAAGGAGAAGCAGAGACGGAGGAAGCGTCCATCATCCGCCCCCTCACAGTCGAGGGAACACACCTGGATTATATCGCGGCTCCCACCTGCACAGCCCTGCAGATGCAGCTGCCTGTTTAGGGGCCCTTTCTCTCCACCGCTGCTTTGGGGTCCAGTCTGTTCACTGTCATGTGGATCCTAGGGTTGGGAAGGTTAGAAGGCGATGGGGGTTCATGGGGAGGATTAGCAGTGCAGGCCGAGGCGTTGATGAACGTGGTGGTGCCGTCTGTCATCATGCCATAGCCTAAAAACAACAGGCAGGAGGCAAAAGAAGAGAAGGGAAGAATCTGAATTAAAAGTAAAAAGCAGCTGAATTCATTCATGTTTTTCAGTTCATCTGACTTAAAAGGAAAAGCCCGAAACAGCAAAAATGACAACTAAACAGTTTTTATTTTTAACAGAACTGGATCTGAACTTTGATTCCAGGTCAGACTAGTTGTCATCATGAACATGAACAAATAACCCAAAGATTACCTCTGCTAAATCTGCTTTCCTTCCTGTTACTACAGTAAATATGTGGACATCATTTAGGTCACCTTTTCTAGTTCAAAAATACCCCGATCAATGATCAGTTTGAGTTAGTTGAAAACACAGACGAGTATACATGGGCGACTTTCACTAGTAGTTTTACACTACTACTAAATGATTGGGAGGTCTGTTTCCTGGAAACAAAACCTCAGTTATAAACATCACCTTCAACTGAGCGGTGATCTGGTCCAAGAAGGCTGGATCTGGCGTTAGGAAGGTCTACAGGGAAGCAGGCGGCCTTAAACTACTAGGCAGATTATTGGACTGCAGCCAGGTTCTGATGGAAATTATCACATCTCTCTATCCTGGCTTCTCTTCGTGGCTTCCTGTTAAAATCCAGAATAGAATTTAAATCCTCCTTCTCACATATAAAGCCTTAAATGGCCAAGCTCCATCTGATATCAGAGATCTGATTGTTCCTTATATTTCCTAACAGAGCACTTCTCTCTCAATCTGCAGGTTTACTAGTGGTTCCTAGAATTTCTAAAAAGAAGAAGTAGAATGGGAGGCAGATCTTTTGGTTATCAGGCTCCTCTCCTGTGGAACCAACTACCAGTTTTTGAGTCCGTGAGGCAGACACCCTGTCTACTTTTAAGGTTAGGCTTAAAACTTTCCTTTTTGATAAAGTTTATAGTTAAGAATTGGCTCAGGTTTCAGGCCTGAAGCCAGCATGTGTGATGTTTCAGGCCTCATTCTTTTACTATCCCTTCATGGAGCCTGGATTTCGAGAGTGAGGATGGAAACCTGATTCTGATCCACAGAACGTGGTCAGTGTGAAGCAGAAGCCATGTGTGAGTTTTGTCTGAATCCTTTGGAAGAACCTCAGCTTATTTAAAGACGCAAAAAATGACATAAGTCCCCTGAGGGGGAAAGTTCTCTCTGAATTATAGACCCCCTGGACTGAAGCCAGACTTCTTCTAAAAATGTCCTCCTTTAATCCTCTGAATAAGGAGGAACCGCTGCTCTCAGGGCATTTCTGCTTTTAGAGGGAGCTGATCTACTTTCTAATCTGCTGCCTCTGATCGGGAATGCTGCTCAGGCCAACGCCGGACCTGATAACCCGGAAAAACAGCAATCCTCAGCACAGGGGGCTGCCTATCTGGCCTCATTGGCCTGGGTGGATGATAGAGGAGGAAGCAGCAGCTCATAAGTTGGCAGGGACATTCTTTAAGGCATGTCTTGCTACAGGTTGAAGGTCTCTTTATAGACAGCCAGGCGTGTTTACCTGAATGAATGTGTCCAAGCACACGTGAATTTAGGCTGAACCCTCCTCTGAACCGTGTTGAGCAGCTCCATGCATCCGGCACACGCTGCATCTTTTAGAACCCAGTCCAGAAACCCTGCAAATAGAAAAAAGCAAGTCAGGAACAGGTAGCAGCCAGAAGCGGCCTACAGGACTAAACATTCCTCTAATGATGTTAGACCACAGCGATGGACAGGAAATATAAAAACAGCTAAACTCTGCCTCAGTATAACCCAGGAGAACAAAAACTGGAATATGAAATGATTGTTTTGGATCAGAGGATTCTTGCATCTGTTTAAAAATGTGACCAAGGTGGGGTTTAAAGAGCATAGAGATCTATGGTGATTAAGGAGCGGAGCTTAAATAAAAGCATTTCTCCTGGGGTGTGAGAAAACCAGAACTTCATCCCACATGATGGGAGGATTGGGGGTCGAAAGAACAAGCTGATCTTGGAGGCCTGATATCACTGCAGGCTGCAGCCAGTTCATCCCTCTGGCTATGCTGGTTGCTGGGAAACCACAGAAAGAACTGAGTTTCAGGCTCCAGTTCCAGCTCCATTCTGTGCAAATAGCTGCTCTCTAGTCGAACCAATAGTAAATCCTTCTAGCTCAGTAGCATCTCTGCGTGATGGATGGCCCCGCCCACTATGATGCATGATGAGCCAGACGTCCAGATGAGCCAGACGTCAGTGGGGGGAGGAGTCTGAGTTCAGGCAGCTTTTAGAAATGTCATTTTGCTGGTTATGGATTATGTTTTATAGTTAAACTTTCAGGCTCATTTGGACTTAAACTTAAACAAAAATTCAAAAGTTTTCTGCAAATTTGAAGATTTTAAACTAAATACTAAAACCCTAAACCAAAAAAACAAGTTTAATGTCCAAATTTCCAAATTTGGATATTTTTGAGGAAAGTTTTTTTTATCTGTTGGCCTCAAACCATCTCAGTGCTGCCACCTATGGGTTAAAGAGTAGCTACGCTGTGAATATACCGCTTGTTCTATGTCACAGATCGCCTGGTAAAAAAAAACTTCCACTGATCCACAGCTGAGTGGTTCATCACCTTCGAGTCAGGATGGTGGACTGAACTAGATGATTTAGTCATTTAAATTCACTCTCCTCCTGAAAACATAATGAAATAGAGACTTCTCAATGTGAACCTCCATGTGATTGGTGAGTCTGTATCCCTGGTCATTTCCTGGTTCATTCCAATCCTTAAGGTATTTGTAGAATTGCTTGTTGTTAAATCTATGCAGACTTGGCTTAGATCATAAAAATGATTTTCTGCATTCATGACCACGTTGGAACTGGTGCTAAAGGTGCAGAAACCACAATGCAGATGTAATATTAGTGACAGAAATGTCAATATAGAATAAAGTAAACTTCAGCAGGTGATTGGTATTACACGGTGCTGAGATGTAACAGGCCGCCATATTGGTACTCCCTAGTTAGACCGGTCCCAATGTAAACAAACCAGTGCTTGTAAAGCCATCGAACAAGTCAATGAAGTCTATAACATCAAGTGTAAATATATGTACATGTATTATACAAAATCCATTACAATAATAATTATATGTGTTAATGGAGCAGATAAAACAGGAATGGATTCACACTGAAGGCGCCTAAATACAACATTTGGCTTCATTTCTCTTCAATAAAACATTTTTTTACTCACAAACAATGAAATGTTCTTGAAGAATGAAAGAAAATGGCAAAAACTGGGTGTGTACTCATTTCCAGGGATCTGTGCAGGAAACCTTCAGCTCTGCATGTTGTTTATCAGTCCTGGTCCTGCCTTTCTCCAACAATGCTTCAGAAATCCACTTAATTGGATGTTTGATGCTTTGGGTTGATTTCCTGCGTTTTTTCGCCTGAGTGAAGGTTATAAATTCCTCCTCCCCTAAATTGGTAATACGTCACTCTGTCAAAGAAAGCTTTTCATGGCAGGCAGCTTGTGGGATGGTAAACTGCTCAGCACAGCACAAAGGGTAAGAACAGGCAGTCATAGAAAATAAAGATCCATCAAAGGCTCACTCAGACGCAGACTTCACGGCACGCGTGACAAGGATGGAGCGTGGACTGTGTAGGATTTAATGGCTGCACAGTGAGGAGGCATGCTGCTGACGCTGAGTCAATAAAAGCATCTAGTCGCAGGAATAAAACGAGTCTGAGGCTCATTTCTCTCCTCCTGTCAAAGAAAACAATGATGAAGTGAAAACAAAAGACGAGAGAGAAATGAAGCAAACAAGAAAGAAAATGGAAAACAGGAGAAACGAACCAGCATTTTGGAACAAGGTTCACTTCTCTGAATCAGTGAAGATTCTCAGTCATCCAGGTCCTGGTCAGGTTTAGGCAACTGGACGTGAAGAAAGAATGAGAGGGAACTAAAGGAGCCTCCTAATGGATTGGCCATGGAGGTCACCTGGAGAGTTAATGGTGGGTAGGGGGTCTGATGGCTGATGACTCATTAACTCCTTGTCAGAGTGGTTTCTAGCCTCACATGTCTGGATTGTACAGATGTGATTCAGGTGAGAGGTGAATCTTCTGGGTATTGTTCCTTAAAAGTGCTTTGGATGAAGGTTGAAAGGTTCTGTCTAAGACCACCTCATCTGTTGAGAGATGTTTCTTTTCCAGGTTAACAAAGCATGGCTTCCTTAACCTTGCTCTCGAACCATCTGTCTTCCCTGGCCACAATCAGGATGTTGTTTCTCCTTAGAGTGAGCGGCTGAGTCCTGGTTCCTGAGGAGTTGACCTGTGTTGAGCCATGCTCCCTTTTTAGCGGTTGCTTGGTCTTTCCAATCTACAGGTACCTGTGCTCTCTTCACTACCACTGGAATGGCGTAAACCAGGGGTGTCAAACTGGTTCCAGAAAGAGCCATGTGGCTGCAGGTATTCTTTCCAACCACAAACAATAGCAAAACCAGACTCCAGCTGATCTCATCAAGTCACCAAAGTCTTTTGAGCATCAAATGCAGGACATCCAGAACATAAAGTTTTCCAAAGCTCTCTCATACCAGAAGCTTTTCGTGAAACTCTCTGGCAACAACCGTGCAGCAATACAACTTCTATTTGCAGTCTACACTCGTAGTTCTAAAATGTTGAACTTACAGTTTGATCTACCAATTCCTGGCGTAATTCTCATGTATTGTTCGTGCCTGGTTTCTTTTCTGTCTATAAAATCTGATATTGTAGCTAGTTTTGCAACCAGTTACATTCCACTCTCTGCTGTTGCCAACATTGCATGTGATATGTACCTCATCTAACACGATGTAGAAATACGAGTGGTCAGAAAGTCTCTTGAATCTCTTGCATCTTCTTCTCATGTATACCTGATTCACCACTACTTATGGAGCGGTTTGACTTGTCTGCGCGACAGCCAAGTTTCCGGCCGTAAGCGTTCCTCATCTTCCTTCTAGAACTAAAAGCTATGACTCTGTGATTGGAACGGCGATGGCTGTGTTTGGAAAGCCTTTATTTGAGAGCACGCAAAGTTTTGTGCTCTGCTTTTGTCTTTATAAGTGAGTGTAGAGTTTCAGTTCTTTTTGTGAAAGTCTTCCGCAAGCCCCGGCTCTCATAGCCAGTACAAAGCCAAAGTCCATGCCTAGATAAAGCTGGCAGCGAAATGGGAAAGTATGTGAAAGTCTTAGGATTTAAGTAAATGGACAAGTCAGTAAGTTGGTCTCTATGGTGGAAGGAGCGCAAGTCTTCCAGCCAACACATGCAAATTCTCGCGAAGCATTCCCGCCTGACATCAGACATCATAGGAGACCATGATCTCATCTGTGTCCAGTGTCAGGCTCTTTATCCTGCTGTGGAAGTCCTGTGAATTAGCAATGTGATGTGGTGTGTTGCTAACCAAAGGAGCGTGGATGTGAGTGAGATGTTGGGCCGGAGTGGAGCTCCTTCCTGGTGTATTTTTGGGAGGCCGTAGATCCAGTAGATGAAGGTAGCTGATCATTTTCTTCTTCTTGCTGCTGGTGTGGTCTTTCTTCAGTGATTTATAGGTGGCCGTCTCACCAAGGAGGGCTTTAACTTCGGCGTGGTAGTCGGCTGTGTAAAGTACGACCATGCATCTTCCTTTCTCCGCTGGTAGTGTGATTATGTCCTTTTCTCTTTGGAGGACTTTCAGAGCTTTCCTTTCCGGAATGGTCAGGTTTGAAGGGGGAGCCTTTGCCCTGGAGAGAGATGCAGTGACCTTCAGCCGAAGTTGTTCAGCTTTTATGGAGGTCAGTTTGTTGTTTCTGATGGCTGTCTCCGTGACTGTGATGAGATCTACTGTGGGGACGCTGCATAGTTCAGGCCTTTGGCTCAGACCTCTTTTTCAGGCTGGGTAAGGGTCCTGTTGGAAAAATTCTTCTTATCTTCATGTCTTCTTATATTTAATACTTCATGATGCGGATGTGAGTTCCTCTGAGGTGGTCGGTGTGGACTGAAGGATGTGGAATCTATGTTTTTGCCTTTGTAGTGCTGGGACATGTTGGCCTTCACTGCAAACTTGAAAGCGTCATCCATGATTTCCCTGGGAAGTGCTGCGTACAGTTGCACACCTGTCTGATCAAGTTTCCCTTTCAGCACGTAGTGAAATGTATCTGTCTGATGTGTTGGTTCATTAGCTGGTGCTGTGCTTTCAGCAGGATGTTCCTAGCTCTGTAACATTTCACTGAGGAGCAAGGATGTAAACTATTAAGGAGGATTTTGTGGTGCCTGCATCTTAAGTTGAAACGCATGTGGTTTCTGTAGTCCAACATGGAGCCCAGCCGGGCAAAGCCTGAAGAGGAAACATGGATCCCCCTTCCAACGGGCTCACCACCTGTAGGAGGGGCCAAAGGGGTGGGGTGCATTGTGTGATGTCAATGCTCAGGCTCCTTCTCCTTCGGTGTGTGGCTGAGAGGTCCTGGCTACAGATAGTTGGACGTACCTCATGGCTCTGGCTTTGGGACCAGTCTCCTGGAGAGAGGCTGGACATTCTTTTCCACTCCTGCAGCTGCCCCTGGTGAGAGGCGCAGACTTGTTGCCCCTCATCTTGGTGGGTTGGCGTTTACTCTGGTGTGATACTTATGTCATCCCGGTTATAGTCATTCCAAAAAAGTTAAAAACAATCCACTGAACCGATTCCTGTCTATGTCACTGAAAGGGGGGTCCTTAAAGGGAATTGTTGGCCTTGGCTTAATAGGCAGTTGGGGCTGTGATGATAGTGGGAAGGAATCAACTCTATCGCTGTATTGTAGGTTTTTGAAAGTTGAAACCGTAGTCCACTCCCCTATGTTCAATATTGGTTTAACATAGATGGCTTCCTTCACACCCCTTTCAAACCACCTGTCTTCTTTGTCCAAGTTCCGAGGGAGGTGGGGGACATTGAGTCTGAGTGGACCATTATCCGTGCCTCTATTTTTGATGTGGCTAGTCAAAGCTGTGGCCGCAATGTGACGTGCTGGCAACCCTCGAACACGCTGGTGGACACCAGTGTTGAGGGGAGCTGTCAAGCTGAAGAAGGAGTCCTATCGGGCTTTATTGACCTGTGGGACTCCAGAAGCAACTGATATGTACCGGCAGTCAAAGCGGCAGGTGGCTCGGCTGGTCACTGAGGCAAAAACTTCAGCGTGGGAAGAGTTTGGAGGAACCATGGATAAAGTCCACAATCCGGCCTCTCAGGAGGGGGAAGCATTGCAGTACCAACACTATTTATAGTGGGGGTGGTGTGCTGCTGACCTTGGTGGGCAGAGTACTTCAAAGACCTCCTTAATCCCACCAACATATCTTCCATTGAGGAAGCAGAGCCTGGGGGTTCCGATTCGGGTTCTCCCATCTCTGGTGCTGAGGTCACTGAGGTGGTTAAAAAGCTCAGCAGGACTCTAGAGGGTGCATGGGAGTTTGCCCAACCAGTTTACAAGTTCCATGTAAATCTGAGAATGCATTCTAATCGTCACCAGAGCGAAGCCTGCGCGGGAACTCCGAGTACGGAGTACCCAGGCCCTTTTAATAAGGGCTGTTAGGACTCCCCAGTATGACTGGTGTCAGAGCCTGGTCCAAATTGCTGGCAGTAAGTAAGGACTCGTCTCTCCAATGGTGGACCCAACCAAGGTTGGTGGACATAATGTCTAGCCAATGTATTGAGGAGATCAGTTTCGGTGACCTTAGGATCCGGTCTCTTTTTTGACAGATGAGAGCCGCTGCTCCCTCCACAGCCAGTTGAGGTGTCGTTGTCTGTCTTCACTTTTTTCTCAGTCTCACCCCAGCAATGATGATGTTAACTTCCTCCTCATGTCCAGATAAAGAAGACTACCGTCTCTTTCCTCTGATATTATTTAGCTTTGTTTCCCTCCTTAGCTCCTCCTTTTAATTGACGCGTTGTGAATTGATGCTGCATACATGAACTGAACTGAATAAGAACCCTGCTGCAGCTGCTTAAGCTGGGCGCTCTCGCCACATTACTTGATCTTTCTTCATTTCATTAATTTCTTTCCTCTTTTCAACAGGAGAAAAAAACATTTGTAAAGTTTATGTCAACATCTGTCTCTCTCTCCCATGTCAGTCACTTAGCTTTTGCATCTGAGTGAGGATGTGTCATGCTCCAGTAGCCTGCTGTAGCTGCTCCATATGCTGGCAGCTTGTGAGCACATACTTGGCTAAGCTGAATGAAAAATAAATTGCAGCGCTCAAAGCTGAGATGCAAACACAGAAATCAATCATGAACAGTTGTCGGAGCAGCACAGCTGCAGCAGGAGATGAGGTGTGAAGGTGTGAGTGCGTGTACAAGGCTGATGGCTGTGTGTGGAAGCATGAGCGTAGAATAGGACGTCAGTCAGCTCCTGTGTTTCTCAGGCCCTTTGTTCTGAGAAACACATGTAGGGTTAGACAAAAGCTAGGCACTGGGATCTAAGATCACACCGGTGTGGAATGGGGGGGGGACTGGAACCACAACCACCAGCTATGAAGAGAAGATGGAGATAAAAAGACCTTCCTCTGGTCTCTGCTAAACAAGGTGATGACATCCAGGTGACAATCCAGCTATTCCACCATTTTGTTTTTTAAGCGATATTTCTGCAGTAACCAAAGCGATGGGGTTTAGGTTCCTGGGACCATCAGCTCCAGAAGTCCTCAGCCTGCCTCCCAGGATGAGAACTTCCTCTGATCGCCACCACCCACACTGAATTCATTCTTTCATGGAAACGTTGCAGACTTCTTCTCACTGGGTGTTTTAATGAACTATTTTTGTCGTGGTGAACAATTGATCTGAATATGGTCCCTGTGGCGGTCTTGGCCTAAACAAACTCAGTAACCTTGTTGGCTTCTGGCATTAAAGACAAATTAAAGAGTCTTTATTGTCATTTGGGACCAATTTCTGCTAAGATCATAAAACACAGAGAAGATTTTAAAAAACCTTGAAGAGTAATTAGCCTACTGCTAACCTGAACTGTTAACTTGAGCTGTTAACCTGAGCTGTTAGCCTGAGCTGCTAGCCTGAGTTGTTAGCCTGAACTATTAAGCTGCGTTCACACCAAACGCAGGAGCAGCAAAAACGCGTCTGCTGCTTCATCTTTGATGCTTGTACCAGTTTAGTTCTGACGTGCGGCTGAAGCATCTTTGCTGCTCCAGCTGCGCGGTGGAAAAAGTGTGTCTGACGCGCGTTTGGCAAAGCTACCCTATCCTTTCTTTGCATGCAGCTATATTTGCTGTGATCAGTGGGAATAAGGAATAAAGTAGAAGAGCAAAAAATGCTTAAACGCTCCCGACACGCTGCTTTAGCTGCTTAGACGCCCTGCCCCTGCTCCTCAAAACATGCTTCGAGACATTTTGCTGTGCCTTGACGCACGTCAACCATTGACTTTGCATGTAAACTAGCTTCTGCTGCTGTGTTTGCTGTGAACGCAGCATTAGTCTGAGCTGTTAGCCTGAGCTGCTAGCCTGAGCCGTTAGCCTGAGCTGCTAGTATGAGCTTCTAGCCTGGGCTGTTAGCCTGAGCTGCTAACCTGAGCTGCTGCCCAGGTTCAGGTCCAGAGCTAAATATCATGAAAATAACTGAGAACTTTCAATTTCAGACCTAAGGATCTTTTTCCAGGAGCAGAAATCTTTAAGTGTAGATGATTTTATGCCAAAATCTCGAAGGTGAATATTAGCTTAAGGATTTTAAGTGAAAATATTGCATTAATGTGACAACAGTGTGAGTGTGTGTGTTTGGGAGTTCTTATCACAATTAAAGACATTTCACTATAGTCACTTTTAGTCCAGGCTACCAATGGAGACCCTCAAAGACTCTGAGTTCTACTAGAGCTGGCCCCCCATTAGCTGGGTTAGCAGCTAGAGGAAGAGCTATGGTGAAAAAAGAATTGATCACTGGATAAGCTTCTTCCTGTTTTTAGACATGTCACTATTTTGAGATTTGATTCAAATCCCGTTTGTGTCCTTTGCAAACACTGCAGTGCATATCTCACCCAGTGGGGCAGTGTGTCACCAGGATGTCTGTGTTGTCCGGAATCTGGTTCCATTTGTCCAGAAGAGCCTGGGCCCCCGTGGTAGGTTGAAGCCCCAGCCATAGTACCAAGGCTGCCTGCAAAAGACACAGAGAGAGGGAAACCATTGCTTCACTTCCAGACGCCATGACAGCAGGTTCTACTGTTACAAACCACAGTATCAGCTCTGCTAAAACGTTCAGCACTGAAAGAAAAAAGCAGCTAACGGCTTAAAGAAAGATCTGAGCAGTAGCTGCAGCTGCTGGACCCTAAGCAGTTAATGGCCGCCAATCTTTATCCAGTCTGACTGGCGCCGCCAACCCTGACCTAGAGTCCTCTCAATCTGAGCAGGCGCCAAGTGTATGCATAAGGCCACATGAAGAGAGCAATCTTTAGGACATCAAGCAGCTTGAAGGCGGAGCTTAAAAGCTAAGTGAAACGCTTCCCTTGATCTGAAAAGTGAAGGAAAATGTAAGGACAGGAAGAAGAGTAAAGAAAGAGGATAATAGAGGGAGAACCGGCCAGCCTGCCGCCTCCTTCACTGAGCTAATGCAGCGGCCGTGAGTGACGGAGAAGAAATTAACATGTCACTTACAATCTGTACTCCGATCCATCTTTCGCCACAACAGACAGCACACGTGTGTGAACAGCGGCAGGCGACAGCATCTGTCACCGCCGGCGTTCAACCCGCTTTTAATAAATTGCTGAGCTCAGTCACTTGAAACGCCAACTTTATCGCCGTAGCTGCTGCGGCGGCATCTGTGTCTAATGGAACATCAGACGAGGAATTTTACAATAATATCCGCCGTGTGTGTGAGGGGGGAGGGGTGTGTGGTGGGGGGGAAATGCACGGGGACGGCCAATAGATGAGAGGAAGTGAGATGAGCTGATTACAGAATCTGTTTCCATCCTTCAGAGGAGCGCTGGATGGAAACATGGAGGTCACAGATGAACAGAGTATTGCAGGCAAACATCAGACTGTTGCTGTTCAAACATCCAGGAAGAAACATTTCGGCAGAGAGGAAGCCGCCAATCCTTTACAGAGCAATATTAAAACATTTCTAGACCTGCTCAGCATAGTAATAGGAAGGGAAATATTCATATCAATCTATGCACAGACGCCTAAAGAAATGGAAGCGAGCTCAGCCTAAATGAAAAGAAGGAAGGAGCTGCATGAAGTCATTCATCGAACACGCCTCTAAAATGAAGAGTAATAAAAGGCTTTGATGGACGGACACAGAAAACCATTAGACGGGTGCAGGCTGCCCCTCCAATCAGGAGCCTTTAATAAACCCATACATTGATTTCTATAAGAGAGACACGAAACAATAAAAAATGATCAAAGTTTAGCTTCCTGACAAAGACTTCAGAGGGAAACCTGCAGGCGGTAACTGATCAGAGCAGTTTAAACAGGAAGATCCACCTGCTGATCTGATGGACGGTCCCAAGATCAGGGTCAATGTCTCCTGATCTCAGACAACGCCTTCATAACAACTGGCAGGAAAAATGATTCTGAATTTATCGCCGCATAACGTAGGAGCATTCCACCGGAATAGGCTCGACGCTAATGCTTATGACATCATCAGTAGACGTAATTTTGTTGTCTCCCTCGCGCTTATTGCCAATCAGCTGGCTCTTCCTTGTGATGTGTTCCTTGAATCAATCTGATCTGGTTGATCTGGATCTATATTGCATCCGAGATGACATGGTGTGAATTGGTTATAGAAATAAAACTGAATTCGATAATTGAATCTATATTTCTGTTGACTAGATGATATTAAAGCATCAGCAGGAAATTTTAATATAATGACAAAGATAAGAGGTCCAACTCATCATGGTTTGAATAAATAAATATTCATAAAATGATCATCAAAAAGTCTTAAACAATATAAAAAAGAACAAAACCACAGCATAGAACTAGAGAATTAAGGAGACTATAGAGATGGGCAAACTAGAACCAAACAGACCGAATAAATACAAATATACTTTTCAGATGTGGTGGTTCCTCATGCATGATGGTATAAGATCCAAACACCTCAAATCAGTAAGGACATCTAAACTAAAGTGTCCACGGTTGCCATGTCTGAACACTAAACTCATATCTGAGGGACGGTTCTATCAGCCAATTTCTAAGCAGTGCTGCAGCCTGCTTCTTGAATCCTAATCTTTTAAAGCGGGGCGTCCACTAGTGCATGTTTACAATAATTGCACGCAGCTACAGCTCAAACTGTACGATGAAACAACAGTTTATCAGTTCACCGCTCACCATGTTTGTTCTCACATTAAACGTCCAGAAACCAAACATCAGACTCAGCGCCGATGGATGGCGCCGATCCGACCAGACACCTTGGAAGAAGAAGAAGAACTTCCTTGTTTGCAAATGCGCGAGGTTCTGGTAAATCGCTCTCAGCTCTGCTTCATCAGCAGGATTTGCTAAGCAACGTGTCACAATGGCCGACTGAATTTCTATGGTTTGATTGTCTCCTCCATGATGCTGTGGGAAGCAGATAATAACTGATGTGTTAGTCCTGCTGAACGTGATGATACCTTCATCAGGTGGGGAAAACATGGCTTCTAACTCAGGATTATCAGGATGTTCTTAGCTGCTGTAGCTTCACCAGCTGCTGGAAACACATGCTGGTGCTGGAGGACCTGATCATCATCTCCTCAGAACACGGCGGAAACTTTTGCTTCTGCCTCATTTCTGCTGAAACACATATATTTGGGTGTTAGCTGTGAAAAGAACGAAGCCCATCTTCCCACTTCCTCTTCAGCTCATCCAGCTTAAGCTGAGAGGATTGTTGCTTTCAGCGCTTTCTAACCTTGGCGTTCCCTTCTGTCTGTCAGTGGCCGTCTGATATCACTGGACTGACTCTATGAAGCATCTGCTGAATGCTGCCAGGCCTTCATCGTCCCTCCATCCTCTCTCGTCTCTTACCGTATCACCCCAGCCTTCACTCCCTCCTCATTTTCTCCACATCGTTAGCGAGGAAACGACGTGCTAACATGGCAGGGCCATGAATGGCTGTTTCTGAACCCCTGTCAGCCTGAGGGTCACCGCTGAGCAGCTGGTTGACTTTTTCCTCAAGTAAAATAAAAAAATATACACCCTTTGGGGAACTGATTTTCTGTGACAGGATGGTTTGATCCAGACAGGATAACTAAGAATAACTAACAATTCTGCTTCCTCTGAAAGACTCCAGCTAAACCTCTAATCCGTAAAAAGTAGCAAGACTCTGATATAAACTGGGATCCCAAACCAAGACTAATCTCATTCAAACCTGTTTAAAATGCATAACAGATCTAATGACTGACATTTTTCCAATAAACAGACAAGCTTAGATCATTGGGTCACATGGAATTAAAGGGACCCTGCTTATCGAACACCCCAACGGTTGAAAGGGGCTTAATTTTCCTCCTCGATTTGTGCAGCAGGAGCCTGGAAGGTTTCTCTGAATCTCTGAGCCAAACATCCGTCTTTACATCTGCTCAGCCGCGGGGCCTTCCTGCCCGTTATAGTGACATCTCAGCGCCCTCCCCTCAGTACAAATATCTGATAATGACTGCGCACTGTATGACTCTGATGGTGGTACACTGACAGAAGCCAGGCTGCTGCACACCTGAGTACCACCACAGTAGACATCTAAAACTCCTGCTCAAACGTGCTGCCTGCTGACAAAGGGGAAAGGAAAGCAGGAGGAAATGGGATTGAGGAAGAACCTCTAAAACATGTGAAAGGAGAACTGAGACGGGAAGCACGGGCAGTGGCAGTATGATGGTGTGAGGATCTTCTTCGCTGACTGGTCCGGGATGAGGATGCGGTGTGTGCGCCATCAGCCTGCGCGCAGACTGAACTAACTGAACCGAGCAGCTGATTGGAGGAAGTGACCCTGACGCCATGGTAACGGGTGCATGGAGCTCCCTACCTGCTGAACAGACCTGAGAGCGCAATGTTCAGCATGAACCGTTGGACGCAAAGACATGTTTAACATTTAATAACGGACCCGATCAGTCTTCTTGTTCACTTGTTGCAGCGGGTGTCCTGCACCAACATGGGCGGCAGGTTAGCTGAGCTAGAGAGGCACCATGAGGGTTTGGCCAGACTGACTAACCTGGACCCATTAGCATGACCGCTACAGTCCATTCAACCTCGGCCCTGTTGGGGCATGACCGCTGTTTTGGTCCATTCAACCCCATCCCGTTAGTACGACGCTACGCCCATTCAACCCCCATCCCATTAGCATGACCACTGCGGTCCATTCAACCTTACACTCATTAGCATGATTTAAACGCCCATTCAAGCCCGTCCTGTTAGCATGACCGCATGGCCCATTCAACCCCGTCCTGTTAGAAGTACGACCAACATGGTCCATTCAACCCGTCCTGTTAGCATGACCAAGCACGGGTCCATTCAACCGTCCGTTAGCATGACTGCTACGTCCATTCAACCCGTCCGTTTAGCCTGACCACTAAGTCCATTCAACCGTCCTGTTAGCATGACGCTATGGTCCATTCAACCCTGTCCTGTTAGCATGACTGCTAAGGCCCATTCAACCCCACCCGCGCTTTTTGCCTAAGGTCCATTCAAGCCATTCCGTTAGCATGACCATCACTACCGCCCATCAACCCCCACCTATTAGTATGACCATCACGGGTCCATTTCAACCCTCCTGTCCTGTTAGCATGACCGGCTAAGGTTCATTCAACGCACTGCTAGTACGACCGCCACGTCCATTCAACCCCAACCTGCTAGTATGACCGCTACGGGTTCATTCACCGACCAAGTAGCATGACCACTACGTCCTGCTCAACCCCAACTGGGCAAGCATGACCACTACGGTCCATTCAACTCCTGTTCCGTTAGCATGACCGCTAAGGTCCATTCAACGCCACTGCTAGCATGACCGCTACGGTCCATTCAACCCCACCTGCTAGCATGACCGCTACGTCCATTCAACGCCAATTCGCTAGCATGACCGCTACGGTCCATTCAACCCCAACCTCGTTACGACCGAAGTACGTCCGCTCAACCCCAACCCGTTAGGCATGACCGCCACGGTCCATTCAACCCAACCTCGTTAGTATGACCGCTTCGTCCATTCAACCCAGTCCCGTTAGTACGACCATCAATGCATCCATTCAACCCATACCGCTAGCATGACTGCTAAGCAGTCCATTCAACACCAACCCATTAGCGCGATCGTTAGCTGTCGGTTGCTCCCCTGTCTCTATATTCACAGTTTTAATGATGAAGGTTGATTTAGGAAAACTGCTCAACATTTTCTAAACTACCTAAAAATTAAAAATAAGGCAATAGCTAAATACAATGCAGATTAATCACCTAAATATTCACCCTGTAAAAAAGAAGAAAAACAGCATCTGGATTTTGATGCTTTTTTTTCATTCAAAACAATCAACCAAAAACGTTCAATAAATAAAAGCTCAGTACTTATGTATTTCTTTCATTAGCTTCTGCACTTAGCGCCTTAAGCAGATCAGGACCATGGCTAGCTCAGGAGGGGAAACCAAGCATTCAGAACCACGGCCAGAGACATGGTTATTGAGCTGTTGAATCACCGATCTGATTCCTTTAGATCTTTTTAAAAGATTCCCCTAAAAGAGAAGAACAGAAATAGGAAAAGTCGCCCTTAGTTCAACTTCCTGCTCCTCGCCTTCAAACTGATGGCTTTTACTCTGATTCTTTATTTTTGAACCTTTTTAATTTTGTTTTTATCTATGATTGAATCAAATTCATGTTTTAATTTTCACCTTCCCTATTAAAGTGATTGTAATTTTCAAAAGGCACTCGATATTTTTTTTTTATTGTCATACAATATCTTCATCAGTTTAATCAGCATCATCAAATAAATGCAATAAAGCATCAAATGGAAGATTTTAGACAGACTGAGTTTAAAATGCTAATGGTTATTTTTAGGATTTCCATTGCTTCATATCTTCTCCCATGTTTTCCCTTCCCACCCACTCACAGGGATTAGCTTGTTTAGGCTAATTTCACAGTTGCAGCTCAGGAAGTCCATGAGTGTTTCCTGACAGTGAGAATAAAAGACTGAATGTTTCAGCTCTTTTAGCCGTAGCTTGGTGAGTTCCTGACTGGGTCTACCCACTCAGCAGCACGGGGTGCCAAGTTAGAGAAACCTAGGGCAAGGCCGGTTATATACCATGAAATGATTTTATGAATACTAGATTAGAATTATGGGATTTAACCCGCAGAGCACGACTGAATTAAAGGAAACAATGAGAGAGAGCGGGAAGGAATGAGACGCTAGGACAGTTTGAATGATGCCAGAGGGAGGTGACGGCTTGGAGAGATGGAGCCTGACAGTCATACCATTAGCATTAGCAAATCAGCTGGTGAGGGGCCCTTCATGTAATCTGAGGAGCAGATTAAAGTTTGTGGTTCCTTTTTCCCACAGGTTCGACCCTCAGCCTGAACCTTCAGCCGTTTGATGAAGAGACATTTGCATCATTTGCAGGTTCATCGTGGTCCAGAGTATCTGAGGTGGTCCTGGTTGTTCAACTCATCTCCCCTTCTGTTAGAGAGAAAATAAAGGAAAAGGAACTTTTCAGCCTGGCAGTTTTTAAGACTGAGACATTATTTAATCCATTAGTGTAGAAGGAGATTTCTAAAGTCCAAACTGACTATTGAGGTTCTTCTTCACCCCCTCCATTGTAATTTGCATCAGAGACAGTTTTATCCGCCGCCCAGGTGGTCCGTTTGCTGCTTCTTCTGCTTGAGCAGCCGAAAGGAAATAATCTGAGTTTGGAGAAGCTGCTTTGCAGACTGGAGGTGGTAATCCATTAAGAGGGAAGCAGAGACTGCTAGAAGGATCTGGTTCCCCATCCGTGATTCTCCAGGAGCATTAGCTGGTTCTGCTTCCATTAGAAAACGAAGGAAAGTGGAAATAATCTGAGATGGTTTAAAACCAAAAAAATCAGATAAAGGGAAGTTTGTGCAGCTGAAGATGCAGGCAGAGAGAAACTCCTCTGCTGGAAGGAGTGACATGTTTTATCTCCCCCATTCCCAGTGAGCTGCCGCCGCTGCCACAGAAAAGCCTAACATCTATCAGCACTGAAACCATCCATCCATCTGGGATCCAGACTGAAGGAAAGTTTGTTTGCTGAAAATCTCAATATTTCTGCAAATAAACACAAACCTGCCTGGTTCTCTAGAGTCCCCTAACCCCTGTTCCAGCAGAGAGGCAGCTGTCAGCCAAAGTGGGGAGTGTGGGGAGGTGTACTGGGAAGAATGGGAGGACTGGAGAACCACAAGATCAGACAGGGAGGAACATGAAAAGGAGCCAACGTGAAGCGTCACACTGAAGATGATGGACCAGGCCAGGGGTCGTGCGCTGACCTCCCTGGCCTGGTCCACAGGAACTCTGGTCTCCCCTGTAAGTTGCTCAGACTCTCCAAACTTCTATTAAGGTTTAAAAACCAGAAAAACTGGAATTCACTTCCATACAGAAAGCCCATATTCTGATCTTCAGGTAACACAGAGTACATATCCAGATTAAATAATACCACTTATACTTCAGTGATAGAATCTTAGGTGTTACTTTTTTGTATATCCTCGTACCATGTCTGTTGGTTGTTCTGTTCTTTTCCATCTCTTTGCAGGTGATGAAGCAGACTGAAAATTTTTTATCATTATCTAACTTTTTATCTCCTCTTTCTTTCATCTTTTTTTCCTTTTTTTTCTGTTGTTCCTTTCCTGTTATTCTTACATAGCAGTGTCCATATAATCTGTAAAACTGAGTGCTAACATGGAGCCTAGGTGGGGTTCAAGTTCAACTGATTACTCACCATCAAAATCAGCTTTGAACCAAACCTCCACAAAAAGCAATCAGCATCCAAAGTTCATCTTAAAGGCCTCCGATACGCACCTGTCTGCTCCGCAATGGCGCAGGCAAATGCACTGTGAGACTTCATTCAGATGGCACCATTTTCAACCCCCTCCAGCCCCCTCCTCCACCTTAGACTAAGCCTTCATCAGTGCGCCATTCCTCGCTCTTACATTCTTCATGTTCCTCTCAAACCCGGTCTAGCAGAAGACCGCCATTTTTAGCCTGGTTCTGCCAGAGGTTTCTTCCCAATGGGGAGTTTTTCCTCTCCACCTTCGCTCCATGCTTGCTCATCATGGACAGGTTCTTCAACCTGTGTTATCCAACAGGTCCATGAGTGAAGCTCTAGTTTCAGCTCACACAGTCCTCTGATCTCCCCATAAAAGCTCAGCAGACCCGTCTCTCCAACCAGCAGTCTACAGGGACTGACCAACCTTATCTATCTCCTCTACACAGTTTCAGGCCTGAGGGGAAACATCCCTTGTTCTTTGCTCCTGTTCAAGCATATCTATCAAAAACCCAGTGCAAAGACTAAAAGTTATCGTATCAATAAATTTCTCCCAATTGTCTTTTTCTCTTTGTGTGAGATTTTTCAAGACAAGTTATCCTGTGTTTTATAGCATCTATTTCATACATCTAAGCATTGATGTAACTATTATTTTAGGTATAGCCAAACTGTTTAAGGCAGAAAACCAACAAACCTTTTCAGATGATTCCCTAAAGATGCGATTCTTTAATACAGAAACTATAATATCTGACGCTCCTCATGGAAGATTAACAGATTGAATAAAGTTGGTGAGAAGAAGTGTTCATGACCGTGACAGCTCACACATTTTAAACTCAAAGGGTTTTCATTTTAAAATCCGTAAAAACAGCAGGACATAAACGTAAATATGGCAGGAATCTAAAAAGATGAATAATATCAGTAATAGGTGAGTTTTCTATCTAATGTTTAATTAGAGTTAGTCTCACAGACCCCCAAGGAAAGATGAGCAGCTTTGTTTCCAGCTTTCAGATGTGATGATTAATGTTGCTGCTTCAAACTGCACTGTAAACCTTCTGTCCAATCAGGAGTGTCCTTATTAAAAGGTGTTCATCTGCCAAACAACCAGTTCCAGGTCACTGCAGGAGCTCAGGCTGCTCCAGACGTGGATCCTGACTGAGCCTTTAAAACTACAAACAGGATGTAGACCTGCAGGAACGGTCTGCAAACGCCCCACATCAGTGGTCGTTGTTCCCTCGATGATGACGCCAGTCATGGTGGTGGAACAAACAGCAACGTAAGTAGAGAGACGGCTCTGAGATATGCTCCCCAGAGCTCTGTTTAATTCCTCAACCCGGCTCTCCACCCACAGACACACAGCTCAACAACACCCTCCAGTCAAGCGCACCGGCGACAGGAGGGATCCAGGATCGCAAATCAGCGAGACCCCTGACAGTCAACTTCATGCCCAGCGATAATGAGCTCTCCCAACGAAACGGCTGCGACACAGGAGGGACTGGAAGATAGAAGAACGAAGTAATGAGCTAATCAGCCACCAGGCCTTTACTGCAAATGAAGAACAGCTATTTCAATGAACCATCCTTTAGAGGAGAGAGACAATAGAAAGGAGGTGACAGAGATGCTGGGCGGATCAGAGGAGCAGATTATTCATATTATTATTTCTGATACTTTTAAGATGCCCTCCCCAGTATGGGTGGTAAATATCTTATTTAATCAGATATTATTTAGTCTGTTATATACTGTCTATGAACACACTCCCAACTAGCTGTGTGTTAGAACAATAAATGAAAGAGTGATTCCAGCACTAATCATGTATCAAACAGTTAATTCTGCACATAGATGGAAATAAATTCACCACAACTTCTGTTCAAACATATTTTAGTTTAACACTAACTAAGACTAGAGAAAACTCAACTAAACTAAACTAACCAAACTTTATGTATTGGGATCTGATCAAATTAGCTTTTTCACTAATTTAGAGAAATGGGAATGTTTTCAGACCAATTCACAATGGAAATCCATGAAATTGAATAAAACATTATTTGGCCAAATAATGTTTTATTAGATATTAGCAATCAGAGCAATGGCAGTTAATGATTCACCCTCTTTGAAATAGCTAACTTGGCGAATAGACATCAGGATTCCTCTAAATGACTCTTGGTTATATGGAAATGTAATGAGCATCTGAGGAACACATGAACACTAATGTTATATCAGTGTTTAACTCTTAGTGAAATAAAGCTTGTCCAAGCTTCAGCAACAGCTCAACACATATTGCTGTAGCATAGCGTAGCATGCAGTCCATTCTTTAGCATCAATTAGCGTTGTCTTTACTCAGCAGTTAACAAACTGTAGTTAAAAGCCTTCAGCTGATCCAAAATGCTGCAGCCAGAGTTCTGATGAAAATGAAAAAGAGAGATCATATCTCTCCTCTCCTGGCTTCTCTTCATTGGTTTCCTGTTAAATCCAGAATAGAATTTAAAATCCTCCTTCTCACATATAAAGCCTTAAATGGCCAAGCTCCATCTGATATCAGAGATCTGATTGTTCCTTATGTTCCTAACAGAGCACTTCGCTCTCAATCTGCAGGTTTACTAGTGGTTCCTAGAATTTCTAAAAGTAGAATGGGAGGCAGATCTTATGTGATATGTAACCTGTGAAAAAACACAACTATTGGTCCATACTACTGCCTGTATTTCAATCTGAAGAAAAAAGAATATTCCGGAACCCGAGTCAAAACAACCAATCACAGCCAGAGGGCGTCTGATGGAGTGTCAATCACAACTCACACACTGAATCCACGCCCCCTCCTCACTGCTGAACCTGCGGCGCTGCCGCTTGGCTGCGCCAACACTCAGGGGCATCATTTGTTTATAGCGTGGAGATCGTTTTTCCAGTGTAGTCCTGTTTCTCTGACTGTGCTAACTGGATGTGCTCTCTTCATCCTCTGACATGGGAGCTGGCTCAGAGCTCGTCTGCCTGGCTGTGTGTTTCCTTTGACGGGGCGCTGGAGCTGGTTGACAGTTGCCTTTTGTATCTATGTTTCTTTTTCTGTGTGCTTCTGTCTCCTGAACCCCAGTCGGCCTCCAGCAGATGGCCGCTCACACTGAGCCTGGTTCTGCTGGAGGTTTCTTCCTGTAAAGGAGTTTTTCCCACTGTGGCTACAAGCATGTTAGTGTGATTGCTGAAGAAGTCCAATGAGTGATGCAATCAGCTGGTTTTCCTTAAATAGAAAACTTGAATCAATCTGACTGGATGATCTGGTTGAACTGTAAAGTGCCCTGAGATGACATGTGTTGTGAAATTGGAGCTATAGAAATAAACTGAATTGAATTGAGTAAACACATGAAATGATCATCAAAAAGTCATATTGTTTTTCTTTTTCCCTAATTGTGCCAGACATGCAAACCTTTTTTGTCCATGTCCATTTGGAAGGCTTGAGTTTCATCCATCAGCAGCTTACAGGGCATGCTCACAGAAAACGGGGGTTTTTCTTCGCTCCATGCAGTTCAAAACCAAAGGATTTTTAGGAGACTCTCCTCCAGTCTGGCAGTGTAAGTTCTGAAACTCAAGAGAGATGTGTTGCAAGGTCTGTTTTGCAGCAGTTTGATTCTGAAAAGTCACCCATCATGACTGATCCTTGATCATTCTAGAGATCTGGCCCTGTCTCCATGGTGGTTGCTTCTTCTGATTTGAACCCTGGCAGCTTCATGAAAAGAGAATGAAATCACATGTGCTGTTGTCTTTTACTTTTCTCAACACAGAGAGGGTGGCAAGTCAAACCTCTGTAGACAAGTTGGCTGAAAAAGTGGGTTCCAGAGCAGAGGAGGTCTCACAGCTGTTTATGTGCCAAAACTGCATCTTCTTCTCAGGTTATCATGTTAAGATGAAACATGGTCACCGGTTCCCAATGTCAAAACCGCGATTGTTATATGCGGCACAACAGTTGTAAAAGAAGTCATGAACTGGCCCGCTTGTGCATTCAGTTGCTTCATTTCCAGGTTCAACATTGCCATTTGCTCCTCCTGTTTGTTGAGGTGTCTGTCCTGGGCTTCCAAACCTGGGTCAAAATTTGCTATTGTCAGGTTAGTGGGAGATTTGAAGGACCCAAATGCAGAGATGGAAGCTGAGGTGTTTTGTTGAAGATTTCATAAAGTTCCAAAGAGCAGCTTCAGCAAAAGTCCACAAACAAAATACTTAAATCCAGGGAAACTGAGATGAAGGGCAAAGAAATGATGAGGAACCAGCAAACAGCAACTGCAGAGGAGGTGTAAAAATGGGAGACTGAACAAAGAGCAGGCTAATCAATAGATTGGGAGCAGGTGTGGACTAAAGAATCTAAAAGGGAGTTAGGGGAAGGAGACTGACACAAGAGGGCAAACAAGAATTACCTAAGAACTCAAATACATCCAAAAACAACTAGAATGACACAAAATGGAAATATAACCAATGAAAATTATTATTACATTCTTTAAAGGACTGGTTTGTTGTTCTGGCAAATAAGAATTATGTTGCATTAAAGCTTCATCATGGTTTCATTTGACCATCCCTAAA